>BQNB010051985.1:0-40705 GCA_026074375.1 Tanacetum coccineum
GGGGTCATCCATTTTAACTTGTAATAAATTTGCTTGGAAAGAAAATTGTCAAATAACCTAATACGCCGTATTCAGTAAACTGAATATGCCGTATTGATGATAGAGTCGAATACGCTGTATTGGTTTGAAAAAATTTATATGCCATATCCAAGAAATTGAATACGTCTGCCGTATAGAGTATTCGACTCAGAATGTTACAGCAGGCTGTAACAATGCACACAAACACACAATATGCAAAATATACAATGCAGGAAATTAAACACACAAACAGACACACAATTATGCAATTTAAACTAAACTAAATCTAAACTAAAATACTAACAAATAAGAATTAAACAACTTCACTCCCCGACAGCGGCGCCAAAAACCTTGATGTGTCGTTGTGTAGGTGTTATTTTATGTATCAAGTTTTACTATTTATATTTTGCCGACTTAACCTAAAAACAACACTTTAACGGGCAGTGTACCCGGTCAAGATGTAGCTTCGTTGGTAAGTAGGGTGTCGATCACTAAGAGCGAGAGCGTTAATATCTAATTTATCAGTATTTTAGTTATCTAATTTATGCAAATCCTAAGCTAATGATAAGGGGGTTCAGCCTGAGAGACTGACACGAGTTTGGGTGTCTAAGCTAAGGTTTTGATGACAAGTAAAGCAATAAACACACACAAGAAGATTAACAAACGATAGAGAAGCGGTCAAATACTAATATAAGGAAAACATATCAACCATGAATAATCCGATAAAACGCAGGTTTGTTTATTAGTGCAATGATAATCTTATCTCGAAGCGGCATATCATTCTTAAGACTTAGGCGGTACTTCATCCTAAGACCTAGACACGAACAATCCTGTCACAATTAACGTGCCCGCATAAAGCATCCTTCTTGTTGATTATAATCTACCTTAGGTGATTAATAATGGGATCTTATTAAACCCTAGCCCATCGGGACTTTACCCACTTACTTGCAGATATGGAGAGCTATCCCGGACTCTTAGCCTACGCCCACACAACACCGAAGTTGCAACGCATTAAATATGTAGGACTAGACCCAGTTGAATGATAGTTCGCATACGAAAGCACGTAAACAAGTATAAATTGATAAACATAATTAACAATCAACGATAAATTAAGACAATCGAGATAAACAAACCAAACATTAAATCTTCATAAACATGGCTGATACCTAAAGGTATCAGCCGATAGTCATTGTAAAAATACACACGGTTTGATATATGAACGATTAAAATAAAGAAACCTCAATCGAACGCGTATTCGGTTGTGCGAAGATTACAAGAGTTTTCCTATGATCTTGAGGCTCTATTCTGACCTTTTGTGCTCTTCTATTCGTCTGATAGTCGACTTGGTGGTTTAGGGCTTCACTTGCATACCTAAAACTGAGTTTAGGGTCTTGTATTTATAGAGTCTAGAAACGAGTGGATACGCCGTATTGAATGCAGTCAATACGGCGTATAAGGAAATTCCTTGGAGTAAGGACCAAGTTCATCATTAATTGCATTAATTGCAGGATCATTGACTGTTGACTGTATTAAATGCAATATCTTTGACTGTTGACTAGTGAATACGGCGTATTAAATGTCCAGGATACGACGTATTAGGTCTTGATCCTTGGTGGTTTATTTGTGAAGTGCTCAGGAACGTAAACGTCGTTCTCCTTGATGGATACGCGCCATTAAGGTAACCCAGTAGGTTCTTCTTTTTGACCCAAGGTATAAATACTGCGTAATTCGTTAATGTGGATACGGTGTATTCTTCAAAGTCAGGCAATGGTCTTTTAGTTCGTCAAGTCTTGGATACGTCGTATAGGTCTAGAATAATACGGCGTATTTGCTGTCAGATCAATAGACTTTCTCGAACTCTTCGTTTATGCTCCAAAATACGTGCCTTTTATATATAAACTTCACCAATTACTCTATAATTGCTGCAAATAATAATTTTAAGCAATTAAGTACCAATTCATGCAATAATTATACAAAATAGGTAATTTACAAGGGATAAATGATGCTATAAAATAGACGTTATTTGATGTCATCAAATATCCCCCACTTGAATCTTACTTGTCCTCAAGTAGACTTTAGAAAAGTTTTGAAAATGTGTCCCGACCGAAGTTAAGGATTTTTCTGTTTAAGCATCGTTTTGTTCTAATCACCTGTACATAACCAAGCTCCTCACCAAATATGGAAATGAAAACACTTAGATCACTCAACTAATCTAGGGTGCAACATTTAATTAGTACGCTCAATTTTTCGGTTGTGATTAGTTTCATATCGTAAGCTTGGAAAGGATACACATCTCCATCGCTAGAGCTAAGAAGGAACAAGCTAAAAGATAAATTGGGTTAAGAAGGCTTAAGGTTGATCATTCAACAGTCTTTCACCATAAGTACCACACCAACAAGGCAGCTGAATCGTACATACACGACCGTAACGACGGAATGGACATGTAAAATTTGATCACATTCCAGTTCGTGTTTAACCAGTGGTTAGGATGGAGAACGATATAGGGTAGGGAGCTTCTAACTTTCACCTAAAGTCTTCATCCAATAAGGCAGCTAAGCTATGCATACATGGCCGTAACGACAGAATAGACATGCATGCTTGTACACATCCTCATTCGAGTAGATCTTAAGGTTAGTTGCTAGGAAAGGGAAGTAAATGATTGTTAAACAAAATTTATAAAACAAATAGGTTAAAGCCAACAAATAAGGTATGTAGTTGCTAGTAACTTTCCCCGAGCGTTCCATGATAAAGACTCAAACATATAGACAAAACGCCTTGATCAAAGAAATGACAAAGACAACAAAGTTGGGCGTTTCCCCTATCGTCAACTCCTTACATCCCTCTCTTTCATACTTTTTACAGAATAAGTGTGATATCGGCCACTATTTAAAGACTTTACATCGTCGACGTATTCATCCAGCAATATCGATCCTTCCAAGTAATTCCTTCGGTATATTCTTCTTTTGAACCGACTATTTTTCTTCCTTATCTTTTTTTGCTGCTTTTTTCTATTTTTCCATTTTTTTGCAATACATCATAAATCTCGGTGTAATTTCACCGTCTTCACTATCATAATTCATCCGGATAATTTTTTCCTTGTAACGCTTCTTCTTCGGACATGATTCATAATCGCGAAAGTAGCAAAACACACGAGCTACATATTTTTCCCATTGCATTGTGCAATTTCCACCAATACAAGATATAAAATTTTCAACTTTGACGCAGTGAAATACAAAAATATACACGAAAGCAACTACATTGTATCTAAAGGTGCAAAGGTGTAACGCAACATATAATATTTGGTGTGAAAAAGACAAAAATGGCTCAACAGGTTGTTCTAGGGGATCTTACTCTAAAAGTGAGAGTAAACAAAGGGTTACACGGGGGTTAACTAACCAGTGTAGTTAGTTAATTTTATGACATGTAGGCTATTTGGTTTTTGTAACCTTTGGTCCCATTTATGTTAGAATATTTGCATTAATAGTCCTTGACATCATATTGACTTTTGTCAGTTTATTCATATTTTGTACCTTGTTGACGGTGGTGAAATTTTTATGAGATATGTGATGATTTGAGGTTTATTGTGATTAATAATCCCTTTTGGAAGGTATTATTGTGTTATGTGTAATCCGGGTGGTTTGACCCGTGAATTTTGAGAAATGCCAAAAAACGAGTCCGACACGTCCGTTAATGTCCAAATGAGTTTTGAAGGGTGTAAAGTGAAAATATGTCGTGTAAATACTCTAGGTTAATGGAAAAGTATTTTTAAAGTGAATAAAAATACTAATTAACTTTTTGGTAAATTTTACGATTGAGTTTTACGAGTATTTAAGTGATTTCGACACGAAAAGAAAGACCCGACACCCCTTGGATGCCATAGCCGGTTCAAGACAAGGGAGAGACAAGGAGGCATGATTTTAGCTCCTTTGTCTAACCTTGGTACACATATATTCCATTTACTAGATGATACCACTCATTTTCTTTTCATTTCAAAAAAAATAAAACACACACTTGTATGTGTGTATTGGTTCGTCCGCCCCTAGACCACCACCATTCACCATAAATTTTCCAACATTGATCGAGAATGTGATACTCCGGGTTAATACAAGTGTCTGGGTATTCATTTAAACAACGTTTGGGTTGTCCGGATCGTGTCGAAATCTACAAATTTGAAGATTTTCTTGTAAGTTTTCAAATTTAAATTTCGTTTGTCCTTTTGGGTTTATTTTGACGCATAGATGTTAGTTGTACAAGTTGATCGTTGTGAAAATTGATTTTTGGAAGCGAAACAAAAGAAAAAGAGGTGTTTGGTTCGTGTGAAATAAAAACCAGAAAAAGAGGGTTTTGTAGTTTGATGTTGTGTCGTGATGATTGAATATAATGATGTTAGTGAAAGCTTATTATTTTTTATAGTAGCTTGTGTGGAAAACTAGTAAGGGGGTTGGGGTTGACAACCCCAGATGGGGCCTAGACGAATACGTGTCCCGAGGGCGTGCCGTCCATAACAATCCGAAAACAAGCAAATAAAGAACGACCACTAATCAAGGACGATTGAAAAAAAAGTTGTATACCCTTTGCCTAAGAAAATAATTTAGTTTTACAACCGGTCATAAGAGAGTTAAATGTAGCGGAAGCATAATAAAGTTTGACAATGACAACGAGTATATAAATAGATAAGTCTTGAAATTGGCGAAGTCACATAGCACATAGACTCCATTTAGCATCAAGAATCAAGCCAAGCTAAGCACCTGAGAAAACATGTTTAAAACGTCAACATAATGTTGGTGAATTCATAGGTTTAAGTTAGTACAAGAGTGGACCACAAGATTTCAAAACGCATGCGACTACTATAACAGATACAACATCACATAAAAAGTATTTACTGTTATGCTAAGCTCATGACACCGATGCTAATAACAACAGGGCATATCATATCATGCCACATAGTATTCCTGCCCTTAACTGGTGTCCCAAACCAAAGACCACCACAACGCACAATCGACATGACATATATCTGTTTGTTCGCAGCTAATTTAGAACCAAACCAGATAGGGGTAATTAGTCCCAATAGATCTATTTACGCATTCACGCTCACTTAACCAATCCAATTGGCCATAGGTGACTAACGGTTCATGATAGTTCGGGCAATAGTGGTTTGTAAGGAAACTTAGGCAACACATAAACATGTAAAACTCACGTTAAGAACTTGTGTCCAATTTTAAAAGCAAACAATGTTTCTCACCCCAAAGTATAAAGCATTTGAAAATAGGTAAAACGTGGGGCTATGAACTCACCTTAAGCAAGTGGTGAATCGATAATCAACGAGGAAGAAATAAAGCCGAAAGGTCCTACACGCGACCTAAATAAATGACGCGTCTTAGGTAAACGAAAGATAACCGAAACTTGTACACGATAATGCCTTTCAAGAGAAAAATATCCATGTGTGTTTGTGCTTTAGTTTGTTTAATAAAGTATGACTAAATAAAATTACAAAGTTTTTCGTTAAGTCTTGGCGTTTATCCAAAAATTACTACTTTTAGAAAGTTTCTATTTTAGGAAAGTTTTTAGTTTCAAGACGTTAATACCGTCCCCTATATTTGTTAAGTTTCCATATTTTCAAAATGCGCTAACTAACCATAATCGCTTAACTTCCAAGTCCGATCCGCTAAGTTTTACCAAACTTACTATTTTTAGTAACTTTATCGTTTTTCCTAAAATATGTTAATGACGTCTTCAAATGATGCTAATCTATATATATGTGTTACTATATGTTTTGCTAGAGTTTAGAAAGTCCAAAAATGTCCGAAAGTGTCCGAATACCCAATTTACAAACACATCAGCACACTAATTATTGGGTTTTGGCCGAAACTGTTTCAATTCATTTGGCTATAACTTGGCCAGTGTTTAAGACCGAATTAAAAGTGCGATATGTGAAAAACTATCTATTCGAAACAAGCTCTTCAAAAACTACTTTTACGCCTAATGAAGACATTTTTAGGTCGCTCAAAACCTCAAAACTAATTCGGATCAGCAACATGTCTTTTCATAAATACTCCCAAAAATCCATCCAAACGCCACAATAGTGCTTATTCTAGCCTAATCCCGATCAATACTAACCAACCCAACAACACAACACTTAACTAACCTAATCCTTCATTTCTCTTGTTGCACAACTTTTCAACTCATCTCACCATAACTTATAAACAACCAAACAATAATACTTCCATTTTTATAAAAGTTGTCAAGTTACTTTTATCATTTCTTTTAAAAAGTAACACAAACACATGGATTCTTAAACTTGAACAATATTCATAAGAATAAGGAAATGAAACAAGAGATGACTAAGAAATACTTACAAGAATAATGACCAAGTAGAAGAATCACAAGATCTATACCAAGATGACTAAATCTATAAAACCCACATAGAAAATTTAGAAACCCTAATTTTACACTTGAGAAAACCATGAAAATCACCAAACACAATACTTGGATCTACCTTAGAAACCCTTGGAAATGAACTTAGAATGTTTGGATCTTGAAGAAAATCAAAGAAAATGAAAACCCTAAAAAGGGTGTGTATGCCGTGGGTTCAAGAGAAGAGGGAGAGAAGTGTTGGTGAATTTTTCTTGTGATGAAATGCTTATGAAACCCTAGAAGTGAATAAGGTGTAGTATTTATAGGCCAAGCACTTTAGGTTTAAGGTTTAATGTGACCACATAGGACTCAACCACACCAAAAGTGTGTGTGTTTGGGGTTCGGCCGAGCAAGGGTCACAAGGCCAACAGTTCAAAATTTTAGTCCATGGTTCATATTATGAGCTTAAGCTAGTCAAACATGGTCAAATGATGGTCATTCATGTCTTACACTCTTGTAAGGGATCACATGCATTGGTTAGTATGATAAGTGTGCATGAGAATGACCCTCTCATGTGTCACTTTCATGCACATGCATGGAAAATTCAAATAAGATGCCTTTGATTTAATTTCAAGTCCTAAGGTTGTTTTGGTTGGGTTTTGGGCGTCCATATATAACAAGAGAGGAGGGGGAACGAAATTTTTGACTTAAGAATACAAGATGGACGTCAACTAAAGTTTACACGAAAAGATTTCGAGTTTTCGGGGTTCCGTTAGGTCAAAAACGCGAAAAACGCAATTTAAAAGATAACACCCTAAAATTAATATCGGAAGTGATTAAAAATCACGAAACACTTAGAAAAGTTAAAATATCTCATATAAGGCCTAAACTAATTAATAACCGATGCCGGGACGCGTCCGATGACGTTTTTTAGATTTACGCGGTTTAACTTCCCGGTAAACTGTCAGATTCAAACGTAACGTATAAAAGTCAAAAGTAATGATCGGAAAAGTTTAAAATATTGACCTGAAATTTACGGGGTGTGACATCCTTTCCCCGTTAAAAGAGCTTTGTCCTCAAAGCTCAGGACGTAGCTTGAGATGCGGATTCAGGGTTAGCGAAAAGATGAGGGTACTTTTTCTGCATTTGGTCTTCGCGCTCCCAAGTATACTCGGGACCTCTTCTTGAATTCCAACGGACCTTCACGATTGGAATGCGACTTTGCTTCAAACGTTTAACTTCGCGGTCCATAATTTCAATCGGTTCTTCAATGAAATTGAGCTTGTCGTCGACGTGGATTTCGTCCAACGGAATAGCGAGCGGTTCGTCGGATAAGCACTTCTTAAGGTTTGAGACGTGAAAGGTACTATGAACACGGCTTAGTTGCTCGGGTAACTCAAGTCGATATGCAACCGTTCCAACTTTGGCGAGAATCTTAAAAGGTCCAATATAATGAGGGTTCAACTTTCCCCGTTTGCCGAAACGTATCACTCCTTTCCAGGGCGATACTTTCAACATAACCTTATCCCCAACTTGAAACTCTAATGGCTTACGTCTCTTATCAGCGTAGCTCCTTTGTCGATCACGTGAAGCTTGTAGACGATGCTTGATTTGGATAATCTTCTCTGTTGTTTCACGAACAATTTCTGGGCCAGTAAGCTGAGCGTCTCCCACCTCAGCCCAACAGATAGGTGACGGCTCCCACTTGCGACATACAACTTTCAAAGGTGCAGCTTTAATACTCGTATGATAGCTATTGTTATAGGAGAACTCTATCAATGGTAGATGTCTATCCTATCCATTTCCGAAGTCCATCACACACGCTCGTAGCATGTCTTCTAACGTTTAGATGGTCCTCTCACTTTGACCATCTATTTGTGGGTGATAAGTTGTACTCATATCCAATTGAGTACCTAGGGCTTCGTTTAACGAAAAATCAGAATGAGACCGTAACTTACTGTCTCGATCAGAAATAATCGAAACTGGCACTCCATGTCTCAGACTACATCCATTTCAATTATTGTTCGTCAACTTCTCCATGTGACCGGTTTCTTCATTGGTAAGAAATTACAGACTTGGGAGTCGGTTTACTATTACCCAAAATTGTATTTTGACCAGACGTCGTCTAGGTAACTTATAACGAAATTCCGGTAGTATTGTTTCTCCCATTTCCATATTGGATTAAGGTTGAACCACAAACATATGTTATTTGATTATTCTGCTTTAACCTTTGCACAGGTCATGCATTTACTGACATACGTGGCAATTTCTGCTTTCATGTTGGGCCACCAGTATAGCTTCTTCAAATCTTGGTACATCTTGTCTGATCCAGGGTGGATCGAATACTTTGACTTATGTGACTCGTGCATAATCAAAGCTCTCAAGTTACCAAAACATGGTATCCAACTTCTATTCTTCAAACACAACGTTTCGTCTGCACGTGGCTCCAGATTCTTAATCATGCCACACAAATCTTCTGTTCCATAATTCTCTTCCTTTCTTGCCTCAACCTGAGCATTCAAGATCTGCACAGGGAGGTTTAAACCAATTGTCATAACCAAGGCTCGAACTCGTAGTGGCTTAGGTCTACTCTTTCGGCTCAATGCATCAGCCACCACATTCGCCTTTCCCGGGTGATAACGTAACTCACAGTCGTAGTCACTTAACAGCTCTAACCATCTACGTTGTCTCATGTTCAACTCTTTCTGATCTAGAATATGTTGCAAACTCTTATGATCAGTGAACACAATGCACTTCGTGCCGTAAAGGTAATGTCTCTACATCTTGAGAGCGAACACCACAGCTCCCAATTCCAAATCATGTGTTGTGTAGTTCTTCCCATGGATTTTGAGTTGGCGGGATGCATAAGCTATGACTTTCTCCTTCTGCATCAACACTGTGCCTAATCCCTTGTGAGAAGCATCACAATAAACTAAGGAGTTTTCACTCCTTCGCGCAATGCCCAAAACGGTGGCACTACACAACTTTTGCTTCAATGTCTGGAAAGCAGTTTCCTCCTTTGCACCCCAATTGAACTTTACACTTTTCTAGGCCAGCTTCATCATAGGCTTGGCAATCTTGGAGAAACCTTCGATAAATCATCGGTAGTAACCGACAAGACCTAGAAATTGGCGAATTTCTGTTGGAGTCTTGGGTGATTCCCAAACCTGTTTGACACAATCCATCTCAGGATCAACGATAATGCCTACACATGTCAATCACGTGTCCAAGAAATTATACCTTCGACAACCAAAAGTCGCACTTCGAGAACTTGGCGTACAATTCTTCCTTCTTGAGCAACTCCAAAATTAGTATAAGATGTGCATCATGTTCTTGCTTGGTCTTTGAGTAGATCAAGATATCATCGATGATCACGATCACAAATTTATCTAAGTATGGTCGGCATACTCGGTTCATCAAGTCCATGAAAACTACCGGCGCGTTAGTCAACCCGAAAGGCATCACTTGGAACTCGTAGTGACCATAGCGGGTCCTAAACGCCGTCTTTGGAACATCCTCGTCACGAAATCTGAGTTGGTGATAACCAGACCTCCAGTCGATCTTCGAGTACACACTTGATCCTTGAAATTGATCAAACAAGTCGTCGATTCTTAGAAGTGGGTATCGATTCTTTACAGTAAGCTTGTTGAGTTCACGGTAGTCGATACACATTCGAAAAGAGCCGTCTTTCTTTTTGACAAACAAAACTGGAGCTCCCAGGGTGAGGAACTTGGTCTTATAAATCCTTTGTCAGAAAGTTCTTGTAGTTGAGTAGACAATTCTTCCATTTCCGACGGTGCTAATCAATACGGGCTCCGAGCTACAGTGCAGCACGTGGACTAATGTCCGATTGGAATTCAACTTGTCGTATATGGTGGTAAGCCAGACAAGTCTTCAGGAAAGACTTCCGAAAAGTCTCGTACAGTCGGCACGTCTTCGAGTCGCTTCTCCTTCGACTTGTCTTTGTTTTCTTTCACCGTAACCTGCGCCAGAAATATTTGACAACCTTTCTCCATATACTTCTGGGCCTTTTCACATGATATAATGCTCAACGTTGATTTCTTCTCCTTGTCACTTTTGTCTCTTGAACATCAGATTTCGTTTTCTGTAAGAATACGCACAATCTTCTCGACACAGACAAACCTCGCATGATTCTTTGCTAACCAATCCATGCTGATGATAACGTCAAAACTACCCAAATCTATGGGCATCGAGTCGATATTAAATAGATGTCCTAACAATCCTAATGTACAGCCTCTAAGCACAGTGTTGGTTTCTGAAGTTCTTCCGTCAGCTAGCTCGACAGCGTAACTAACGTCTAAGGCATAGGGTATGATAAAGCGTATGCAACATCAGTTCCGATGGTTCTCTTGTGAGAATTCCACCAGGTTAATGCACTGTCGAGTAAAGTGCAGGTAGCATACTTCACTTGATATCTCTCCTGGATATTGCTGTATGTTAAACACAGTTTTCATCAATCACTCCATTCTTAATCAACCAACCACACCTTCTGATTCCTTTAAAACTTCCCCCCCCAAAGTGTTTTTATTTTTTGACATTTCATGAAATCTTGGTAAGTACATTCACGAGCACCAGGCCTATCGCCTCTTCCATTCACATTACGGTTCTCATTACCGTCACCGTTGTCGCCTCCATTGTTTCCATTTCCAGTACCATTTCCATTACCATTTCCATTACCATCTCCTCCTCCATTGTCATTCCCATTCCCGAGTTCAAGATCTCGGTTAACTCGACGAGCCTCTAGAGCTGCGTCCACACGTTGGTTGATCATTTCTTCAATTGCGGCAGGGGTCATACCGGAACGAGTGTTAGTCATTGTTCTACATCACAAGACACAACCCATGGTGAGATTTTGAAACGAATACACGATTATTAGATAACGATAATTTAATATATGCTATGAAACAAAATATAATTACAGCACGATTGCCAGAACGAATAAATAACAATATAGATAAATAAGCGAGAGAATCAAAACAAGCTTTTCATTTCATGAATAAAAGCATAATTCGGTTACAACCAAAATCCAAAATAGGTACATGATCCATAATTATTTCTACTGCTAACATCTAGACCTAACCATCAGTCTATATCCAACATTATCATGAGTACAACTAAGTCAAGGGCAAAACCCAAACGTCTCTCAACATATGACTCCAATCTCCTAAGTCTCCCCCGAGTATCATCGCGATCCCTACGAACCTGACAACACTCTTATGTTAAAAGGACATGTGAAGACGAAGACTGTTAACACGTTCCCCACTCGATATCCAACAAAGCACTAACCTTGTAAGGTTCTCCAACCTCAAGCTGTCAATCCTCTTGATCATACTAACTCTCTGTCCCCTAGCTATCAACTGATCAGCCTCCAACCGTCTCTGAACAGTCTCAATCCCGACAATCCTATCAATACGAACCTCAGACATGTGATGGTAAAAGTCACGCACAGCATCATTCAAGTCAATTGGCATATCCTCGAATGACCTAACAATGCCATCCCTAGTGCCAGACGAATCAGAAGAATCCTCTCCAGCTGGCTCTACAATCTCCTCCTCAACTATCAGTGCGGACATCGGGTCGATAACCAACCTCAACCGAATCTCCAACACTGTGCAGCCTCATACACCTCATGTCATCCCTGACATCCCTAGGGCAATCTACATATCTCTAACATCTCCCTATACCCAATACCCAACTCCATATCAACCTCAGTCTCTATAGGATCAATCTCGGTATCCTCCTCTATGCTAGCCTCAGACGAATATGAATCTCTGAACCTCTTACGAGGTGGTAAGAGATCAGCACGGGTAGGAGCTAATGATCCCATAACTGGCGTAGATATCATACAGATCAACCGGGATCTACACACTTGCAAGAGTGGTCCAGCATAATTGAAGATGGAAAAAGTTAGTGGTCTCATCTGATGAATCTCCTGATGATTACTCTGATGTAGTCGGTGGATACAAAGTAGATAATGGAGTAGCACACAAATAACGAAATGCCTTACTACATCGTGGTGCTCTCCTCTGACGGTAACATAATCCAGGTGGTACATCTCTAGTCGAAGATCCAGAATGAGCCTGATCTGATGCATCCAAACCCAAAGAATGAACTAGCGAATAATCCAAAGATGAACTAGAAGAAGATGAGCAGTGGTCTGAAGAATGAGGTGATGCATGCCTCATTGCTAATATGCGAGCTGGTAAAGGTCCAACTCTCTTCCTCGCAGTCAACAACTTACGTGGCCCGTTAAGATGACATACGGTAAGGTTCTACCAAAGGAATAAAGCCTCCAGTATCCGATATAAATACGCCTGACCTCGACTAATCCTAGGCGGGGCAAGTAACAGGAGGCAATATGAAACTCAGATGAACTGAATGAAGTGATGTGTTTTTACCCTGCTCCTCTACAACGATTAACGTAGCAACATAAAGGTCCTGCGATGGTGGTCCATCAGAAGATCAGGAGCCCTCAGAACAGAATCGGTGTCATAAGCATTGTGAAATAGCTGGTAGCGGGGATTGTGCCACTGGTGAAGACATCTCATCTGGTTAATCCAATCGAAATCCGAAAGTGAAACCAGCCCCACACATCTATCTGGGTGAACGACAATGAGTCGTCTCAACCATAGGAGCATCAGATGAACAATAACCTAGCAATAGTAGCAGCTTCTCTGGAGAACCCACAAAAGTAGAAGAAATAACAATATGAAATACACCAAAAAGAATAACTCGAGAGGCAGTGATCCCAACACCTCCTCACCCGAAGAATCTAAAGAAATAGCAATAGCAAAGCTGCCATGATCTGCACAAGCAAAAGTTATATAAATCTTCCCTTATATGAAAGCGCATGCAAGGCATAAAGAACGATGAAAATGAATGGCAAGGTAAATATGACAATATGTAATAAGTCTCAAGTAAATATATAAAATCTATATATAATATACTATTATATAATATATATATATATATATATATATATATATATATAGCAAGGATAGACAACACGTAAGCACAGATAGAGGCACATAGGATCACTACAGTTATAGATACCAGCCCGTTTACATACTACCTTGGATTCCTCTATAACCTTGCTCCATGATTACAAATCTTCACACAAAACCCTAAACGGGCCTGGTACAAAAAATAAAATAAACGTGTCCCGGATCGGCGTGACGTCATAACAATCCGAACACAAAGCAATAAAGAACGACCACTAATCATGGACGTTTGAAAAAATAGTTGTACTCGTTGCATAAAAGAAAATTTATAATTAAGTTTACATCTCGTTCATAAGTGAAAGTTAACTTGTAGCGGAAGCATATCATAACAGTTTGACCAATGACAACGAGTATATAATATATAAGTCATAGAAATTTGGCGAAAATCACATAGCACATAGACTCCATTTAGCATCAAGAATCAAGCCAAGCTAAGCACCTGAGAAAACATGTTTAAAACGTCAACATAATGTTGGTGAATTCATAGGTTTAAGTTAGTACAAGAGTGGACCACAAGATTTTAAAACTCATGCGACTACTATAACAGATACAGCATCACATAAAAAGTATTTACTGTTACGCTAAGCCTATGACACCGATGCTAATAACAACATGGCATATCATATCATGCCACAAAGTATTCCTGCCCTTAACCGGTGTCCCAAACCAAAGACCACCACAACGCACAATCGACATGACATATATCCTGTTAGTTCTCAACTACTTTAGAACCAACCAACATTGGGGTAATTAGTCCCAATAGATCTATTTACGCATTCGCGCATCACTTGAACCAATCCAATTGGCCATAGGAGAACTAACGTGGTTCAATTGATAGTTCGGGAAATAGTGGTTCGTAAGGAAACTTAGGCAACACTACAAAAACATGTAAAAACTACACGTTAAGAAACTTGTTGTCCAATTTTAAAAGCAAACAATGTTTCTCACCCCAAAGTATAAAGCATTTGAAAATAGGTAAAACATGGGGCTATGAACTCCACCTTAATCAAGTGGGATCCGTATATACAACATGTGAAGAAATACGGACCTACACGCGACCTATCATAAATGACCGTCTTAGGTTAAACGAAAGATACTGAAACTGTTACATATACAGCTTTCTTCCAAGAGAAAAACACCACTTGTTGTGTTTGTGCGCTTTTGTTTGTTTTTTAATAAAGTAAGACTAAATAAAATTACAAATTTTTTCGTTAAAGTCATTGCCGTTTATCATAAAATAATACTAATTTTAGAAAGTTCTAATTTAGGAGCAAGTTTCTAGTTTCACAAGACTGTTAAAACCGTCCCACTATGATATGTTAAGACTTTTCCATATTTTAAAATAGCGCTAACTAACCACCAATCGCTAACGTCCAAGTCCATGCCGCTAAGTTTTACCAAACTTACTATTTTTAGTAACTTTATCATTTTTCCTAAAATATGTTAATGACGTCTTCAAATGATGTTAATATATATATATGTGTTACTATATGTTTTGCTAGAGTTTAGAGAGTCCAAAAATGTCCGAAAGTGTCCGAATACCCATTTTACTATTCACATCAGCATACTATTCATTGGGTTTTGCCAAAAAATATTTCAAGTTTCATTCTTTGATCTAACTGGTCCGTTTTTAAGTCCGATTTTAAGTGTGATATGTGAAAAACAATCAACAAGAAACAATTCGCCCCGCCTGCACCCCCGCTCTTTCAAAGACTACTATTACGCCAAATGAAGAAATTTTTTAGTCGCTCAAAACCTCAAAACTAATTCGATCAGCAACATGTCTTTTCATAAATACTCCCAAAAATCCATCCAAACCCACCATAGTGCTTATTCTAGCCTAATCCCGATCAATACTAGAACCAACCAACATAACCATACTTAATCCTAACTAATCCCTTCATTTCTATGTTTGCAACACACTTGTTAACTCATCCCATCATAACTTATAAAACACAAACATAATACTTCCCATTTTTATAAGAGTATCAAGTTACTTTTATCATTTTCTTTTTACAAAGTTTACACAAACACAGTGGTTCTTAACTGAAACCATTTTTTATAGGAATAAGGAAATGAAACAAGAGATGACTAAGAAATACTTACAAGAATGAAGGAAACAAGTAGAGAATCACAAGATCTATACCCAAGATGACTAGATCTATAAAACCCACTTATAAAATTAGAAACCCTAATTTTATAATCTTGAGAAAACCTTGAAAATCAACCAACCAATACTTGGATCTACCTTAGAAACCCTTGGAAATGAACTTAGAATGTTTGGATCTTGAAGAAAATCAAAGAAAATGAAAACCATAAAGAAGTGTTTGGATGCCGTGGGTTTCAAGAGAAGAGGAGAGAAGTGTAGTGACTATTTCTGTGATATGACATGCTTATGAAACCCTATAAGTGAAAACTTAGAGGTGTAGTATTTATAGGCCAAGCACTTTAGGTTTAGGGTTTAATGTGACCACATAGGACTCAACCACACCAAAAGTGTGTGTGTTTGGGTGTTCGGCCGAGCAAGGGTCACAAGGACCATCATGGTTCAAAATTTTAGTCCATGGTTCATATTATGAGCTTAAGCTAGTCAAACATGGTCAAATGATGGTCATTCATGTCTTACACTCTTGTAAGGGATCACATGCATTGGTTAGTATGATAAGTGTGCATGAGAATGACCCTCTCATGTTGATCCACTTTCATGCACATGCATGGAAAATTCAAATAAGATGCCTTTGATTTAATTTCAAGTCCTAAGGTTGTTTTGGTTGGGTTTTGGGCGTCCATATATAACAAGAGAGGAGGGGGAACGAAATTTTTGACTTAAGAATACAAGATGGACGTCAACTAAAGTTTACACGAAAAGATTTCGAGTTTCTTGGGTTCCGTTAGGTCAAAAACGCGAAAAACGCAATTTAAAAGATAACACCCTAAAATTAATATCGGAAGTGATTAAAAATCACGAAACACTTAGAAAAGTTAAAATATCTCATATAAGGCCTAAACTAATTAATAACCGATGCCGGGACGCGTCCGATGACGTTTTTCAGATTTACGCGGTTTAACTTCCCGGTAAACTGTCAGATTCAAACGTAACGTATAAAAGTCAAAAGTAATGATCGGAAAAGTTTAAAATATTGACCTGAAATTTACGGGGTGTGACAGGGGTTGAATAGTTTGCCACTTTTTAAATTTAAGGTGTTAAAGTGTTCGTAAACTTTTTAGATTCGACTTTATGTGATTTCAACACTTGCACAATATGATCAATATACTTATCTAAACAATCAATAGAATGATATGAGAAAGTAATGTAAGACAAGAGATAAGAGTAAGAACAATTAAACCACAACGCGAGGATTTATAGTGGTTCGATAACGAAGAACCTCTTCGCCCTACTCCACTCCCCGAGCACCAAACTCGAGAGTTTTCTTCACTATGTCAACAAACTTCCTTATGGCGGAGAAAACCGTACACAACGTTGCTTACACCAATTTACGATACAAAGCTAAATGTCGAGTTCTAATCTTAGCTAGAACCAATCTATCACAACACAACTTCACGACTTGTTCACGACTTCACAACTTCATGACTTGTTCACGACTTCACAACTTCACGACTTCTTCACAACTTCAAGACTTCTTCACAACACTACTTATATCACAACTATCTAGCACTACTTGGTAAGATTACCACGATCTAACTATACTTACAAAGATCACCAAGATCTAGCAACTACACAACTTTACAAGATTTACAAAAGATTTACAAGTTATGATATGAATGCAATAAGATTGCAATAACACACAAATGTGTAATACTTCTTCACTTGATGATGGAAGTATTCTTCTCTTTCACTTGAGGAGTTGAGCTTAGATCACTTAGAAACAAAGCTTTATGATTAAATAATCAAAGGGTTTTAGTGAGATGTGTGAGCTGTTTTAGAACTATAAAAAATGAGTGCAAAAGGTGAGAAAATAGTAGGGAAAAGTCCAGTATTTATAGGACAAACTGGGGGAGCGTCTACCTAGGGGCGATCCCCTTAAATAGGTGGGTGGTCCCCTTAAAATTAAGGGGGGCGCTCGTGTATTTAAGGGGGCCGCCCTAGACTAGGCCCTCCCCAGTTTGTCTTTTGTGTAGGGAGAATTTTCTGGAACTTTTCTAGCCGTTTTAGGTCCGAAAATTTAAATTTCAAAATGTTTATTTTGAATAAAACATTTATTTTAATTGTATAAAATGTTTTGTAATGTTTATAAAAATGTTTACAACATTTTATAAAAGTTTGAGGTTGAATAAAAATTTCCTTTAATCATAAAATGCATTAAGCATTTATTTATCAAACCTTAGTGATATAATTATCGAAATTAAAATTTACTACTAATTACTTGTTTACGTTTAATTTTACATTGAACGTTTTTATATTTTGTGATTATCAAAACGTAAAGACGTGAAAAATATTAATAATGTTTTAGGCATTATATTTTGTCAACAATCTCCCCCTTTTTGATGATTACAAAATTTAAACTCATTAAATGTAAAATTATTTTTAAACAAGTATTTAGTGAGTTTCATGTCAATTCTCCCCTTATGTAGAATCAAAAAGACTTCGCAAGAATTGCTAGTTAGAACGACGGATAATTGATCCCCTTGATGTGTGTCTCCCCCTCGTTCGAGGGCACAATGAAACCAGCTAAGTTGTTTCTTGGCTACAAAAACGAGTATAGAAACAATACCAATATATCTAACATGTAGCAAGAGTGAAAAATATGCGATACTAGTAAAGCAACCAACAATATTATCCCATTGAATTAAAATAGTGGTAGAACCATCACTCAGCATACCATAAGAAAATAGTTAACATTCTAACATACATGACAGTTATTAAACTACAAAAGAGTCCCAAAAACTGTAAAGCTCCTATAGGACTTTGTCCCCCTATTTGTTTGCAAAAGGTAGATGGACAATTATTTGAGAAAAGAACAAACATAGAGTATGTTATTTTGGTGAAGAGGCGGGGTGGTGGAAATGAATGGATGTTGGTGTTGTGAGAGCATGTGTTTCAATATATGAAAACATAAATTGAAGTTCATCTCTCAGATACAAATATGAAGAGGAACGATTGTGAATGCCAACACAATTCATGACTCTCTTATGTGCCTCAAGAATGTCCAATGAATGGGATGACCACAATAGTTTTTTGTGATGGTGACGGTGATGGAGTATCAATGTGATATCAAGTGTGTTAATTGGTGGAAAGGTGAGATTAGATGTCTATTGAAGATTTTCTCGAGTTGGAGGTGGAGGAGAAACTCTTAGAGGGAAATGTTGGTGGGTTAAGTAACCATTGGGCGAAAGAGATGTTTGAAATGAGGAGATGGTGATTGGTAAGTAAGTCAATTGAGGATGACGAAGGTTTCTTTAGAGGTTGAAGGTGTTTTGGAGGGTGCATTAGGAGGCACTAGGTGATGCGATAGCTGAAGTTGTGGGTTGATGGAGTTTTTTGTGTCATCATGGTTAAATCCTCAAACAATTTGTTTTGGTTGGAATTTTGCAGGAAGCCTATTAGTAGTATTAGCACATTTAATCATAAAGCACTGTAATTAAAACATATCAAAAATCATGAACCAAAGTAGCATAAGTAGTTGAATAAATAAAACATCTAAAGGTTTTATAATCTCATAAAAAGCAAACAAGTACCTAAAGATAACTAACACATAAGTCTTTCCGAATACATCGGATAATCACCACACAAGTTGTTAAGAACATGCACATAAGCAAGTTAAAAATTGTCTTAAACTACATTTAGACATCTAGCTCACTTCACTTCTTCTTCTTGCTAAACACTCATTTTAGTGCCTTTCCAAATGACTTGAACCCTCCGCGCATCTCCTTATGTATTTGTTGTGTTTGGTTGAGCAAGGTGGTTTGTCGTTCAAAGAGGGTTTCATCGGTTTGTTCGGAAGGGGAAGGCATGTGGTGGTTTTGGTAGTTGAGTGAATTGAGGGAGTTAAGATAAGTGGTAGGAGATGGAGTACTTGCTCGAGAAGTTTCGACATCGCGTCCATCATCAACCTCAAGTTGATGAGATTACGTGCCTTGATGAAGAGGGACAAAGAGGTGACGGAATTGACGCGCCTTGCACGATCACAGTCTAGGTTCTCGATGTTTGTTTAAGGACAAAGACTCATGACCTCTCGTCAACATGTTATAGATGCCTTTATAAAGATGAGGAATACCTTTCCATGACTGGTCCCCGATAATTGACGATTAAGAAGACCATGCCATAAGGAAAGATTTGCGGTTGGAGTATCTCTAGTACATTGGATTCTTTTGACGAGGAAATAAGCAAGATTGTATTGTTCCTCGGCAACAACACAATACAACATGTGAGCAAGACAAGCGGGGAGACGGTCCAGATTCCTACCTAGTACCGACACAATCTCACGAATGAAGTTCTTTCCATGCTACATGTCTGGTGCATAATCTTTGGTGGAGAAATAAGGATTTGGATAGGAAGAGACCTGTTTGACTATTTGATGGTACGGTCAACCACGACACGTTCCTATTCAAAAGTCGACGAATTTCCGTCAGGAGTAGGAAGTTCGGTGCAATATGGTCCCTCGGTTTCTTGAGAATACTCAAGGGATGCAAGGTCCCATTCGTTTGTAAAAACGGCTTGACCATTGTATGGAATTTTGAGGATTTGACCGAATTGAGCGAGAGTAAGAGTTATGAATTAGTGTTAAATGATAAAAGAGATAACAAGATAGCCATATTCATCGGTTAGTACCGTGACTTAACTATAGAAGTCTAGAATAAATCTTGGAACAATCGGTTCGTTGATTTGAAAAAGACAATTGAAGTGAATGTTCGTAAAGAGATGCTCGATGTTGTTAGATTTGTAGTAGGATTGATCAACAACATGACCTTCGTGAATTTCGGTTTCAATATGTTTTTTATTTTGTAGAATTGGGCAATGTCATAGGGTCAATGCCGTGGAATTTTGGACACTTTTGGGATGTAGGATTTAGTGAGAGATATATCTGTGGTAGTAGCTTTTGGCATTTTGTCACCTAAACAAGTTATCAACAACATAAGATGTAAAAAAATATAATAAAGAAAATAAAGTTTTGACAAATGTGGGACAAGGATTACTTCGACTCTAAAAGTAAAAACCTAAGAAGTGATCCATATGTTCCTTAATTTATTTTTGACTTAATCTAGGATGTCGAAGAGTATATATTAGTTATATATTTCAACATCCCAAGAAAAACCTAAACACTCCCTTATTAATGCAAAATTTGTCTAAGTTTGTTGAAAATTTTGCGTTAAGTGTATATTTTGTTTTGACAAGTATAAGTTTATTATTTTTGGCTTGACAAGAGTTAAATAGTGTTTGTTTTGACGCAATACTATGTTTTGAAATGTTAAGCCAAACGCCCCTTTATTTTATATCATTTATAAGATATATCAATATATATATGAATTATATATCTTGACAACTCATACAAGTTTGTTACGTGTTTATACAAGTGACAAAACTATAGTGATGGTCATTTTGACTCTAAAAATTGATCCTAAGAAACGAACCAAACACCCCTTTAATTTTTATAAAATTTTACTCATTGATTTGAAAGATGTGTATATGTTTAGATAATTCATCCTTGATTGTTTTTAACATGTTTTAGGCATTGATCAACAATGTGTAAGTTAGAAATGCATAAATGCAAAAATTCGGCCATATGTTCATACGTATACATGTTCTTAAAATTTTGACTCAATAAGTGTTTTGATTCAATCCTATCAAGGTTGTAGTGTTCCTATGACTATGGGTATCATTGTAGTTATAAAATCCCTAGACCAAAATAAAAAGAATGAAAATAATGAAGAACACCCAATTTTGATTAAGAGCAAAATTGGATGAAATCAAATGAAAAGAATGATGGAAAACTTACAGTAGATGTTATTGATTGTCTTGTTAGTGAAATCCCCTTGCGAATTTTGGTTAATTAGGCGATTTGAAGATTGGTTTTTGAAAGTTTTTGGCTATGGTGTTCGTTCACAGTGGGTGAGAGAAGAAGAGGAATGAAAAAATGATATGTTTGGCATAAAGATTTGTCTATAAGGGGGTGTTTCTTTTTTCAGATAGGCGGTCCCCTTAATTAATTAAGGGGACCGCCCATTTTACACGGCCGGTCCCCTTAATTTTAAGAGGGTCGCCCTCTGAGGAAAAAAAATCTTCGATTTATAAGGCCAGATTTTTATGAGAATGATATTGACTAATTTTTAATTAAACTTTGTTTAATTAACAATTTATTGAACTATTTCGACGAGAAAAACAAGATGTTCAATACAAAAGATGATCCTGCTGACTATACCTTTTTTTGTGCGAACATGAAACATTAAATTTTCTTCGAAAAAGAAATGTAATTAATACAATTGAAATGGGAACGTGTAGAAAAAGTGGTAGATGAGAGATCAAAAGAGTTGATACTTATTGACAAGGCGCATTTGAGATAGACGTGTTTACAGAGCTACGCCCTCGAGGTAGAAGGGAGTTATGTTCATCCCATAGTGGTTAAACTTTAATCGATGACAAAATTAATCCTACTTCTATGTTAAATATTATCCACTAACTCACTTTCTCGACTACGAAAGTAGGTGGCCATAAAGATATCCATTTCATAGTGGTTCATGGTAACCATGTGAAAGAATGGTTCCTAATGAACAAATTCTTTTAAAACTAGAAATCCAACGAATGACATTTCTAGTGACTACCATATTTCCTAATTATCATTAATACTAAGTATATCATATACCAATCTATAATTTACGTAATTAGAGAGTGAGACGTACCTTAGCTTTCAAGAAAAATTACATAAAAATCTTCAAGGTAGCAAGCTTTAAGGATGAGGATTTATAGAAATCCTTTACGAGTTCTTCAATTTGTTTGACGAATGCCAAATGATGCTTGTAGATGATTAACCTCGGAAGATATGATCATTTAGCGATTTGGGCGTCCCATAGCTTTTCATGTGACCGAAGTTATTTGTTTCCGCGAACGATGTTTTGCATTTGATTCTAAACACATCATCGGTGAACATCTTCCGCATTGAGTAAAGCTCAGTTGGTGTGGATGATTCCACATTGTGTGATTAGTGTTAGAGTAATTTGGTCTACCTTGGTCTCTCCTAGGTCTATCTGGTATTTTTGTATCAATGAGAGAGATGAAAATTTTCTTTCCTCCTCAGAGCAGGTGTTCTTTAGACCTCATTAGTGGTTTACATAACTCCGACTCCACGGTTTTTAAGAAGGTTTGTAAAAAGTTTTAAAACCACATCATCACTATAGCAATAGGATTTTAGTATTGTTTATAAGTATAAATTTTGGTTTTGAGTTTGGGTTTGATTCTATCAATTTTTCCTTCGACTCGACTTCTTGGGCTTTTACAAACTTTATTTGTTTGGTTTCGCTAGGTGACCCTTTAGTAAAATTAAATCCTAAACCGGATTTATCTCCGAAAGATTTTTGAGAACTTATTATTTTCTTAAGTGAGTGACTACTATCATTAAATTGATTTAGCCTAGATATTTCTTTTCTAAGCTTCTCATTTTCAAACTTAAGGTCTTGACATAATTTGCATTCTTCATTTACTTCCTTACCATTTTCTAACCTAGATAATTTATCTTTTAATTCAAGTACTTCATTTTCTAATACTATTTTAGCTTGTTTTAGAGTTTTATTTTTAGCCATGGCTTTTAGTCCTAATTTACATAGTTTACTATATTCATTATCTAAGTCATTTTCGTCTAATGATGATTGATCATCACTAAAGTATTCAGTTTTGGAAAATACCTCATTAGAAGCTTTAGCCATAAGACACTTTTCGTCATTTGTCTTCTCCTCTTCATCTTCGTCGCTATCACTCCAAGATCCTCCAACACGCGCATTTTGATTTTGATATCTTGATAGTTTTGGACATTCTCTGACGAGATGAGTTGGATCTCCACACTTAAAGCATTTTCTTTCGCCTTTGCTATTTTTGTCGTCTTTATTTCTTTGGAATGATTTTCTTTCTTCATGTGGTTGTCTTACGAATCGTCCTCGTCTTTTGAAGAATTTCTTGAAGTCTCTTACGGCCATGGCGTATTCTTCATCTTCACTATCGGAGGTTGAGCTATCATCATCACTAGATTCCTTTCTAGCTTTCAAGGCAATAGATCTACTTTGTTCTCTTTTGCTTTTGACGGTTTCAGAATCTTTCTTAATTACTTCTTCATAAACCTTCAAATTTCCAATGAGTTCGTCAAGTGATAGAGTTGTTAGATTCTTTGATTCTTCAATCGCCGTGACTTTTGCGCGCCATTTAGGATGTAATGCCCTAAGAAATTTCCTAACACAATTCTTGCTAGAAAAACCTTCATCAAGTGCTTTTAGACTAGTAATAATAGTGTTAAATTTAGCAAATGCATTATCTATTGATTCCTCTTCCGGAATCATGAATTGTTCATATTGTTGAACAAGAAGATCTATTTTGTTAGCTTTGACTTGATTATTACCTTGATGAGTGATTAACAAAGTATCCCAAATTTCTTTTGCGGTTTGACACATAAAAATTCTTTCATATTCTTTACGTGGTAAAGCATTATAAATTACCATTTTAGCTTCATTATTTTTAGCAAGTTTCTTTTTAAGATCATCGTTTTGTTTATGAAAAGGTACAATTTCATCCTTTTTAGTTTCGGGATTATTTTGAATAGGAGGAAAATCACCATCGGTAATAATATGCCAAAGATCTAGATCTTTTGACTTCACATAAGTTTCGAATCTATTTTTCCAATAAATAAATCCATCACTTTCAAATAGTGGTGGTCTTTGCATAGATTGCCCTTCTAAATATTTTTCCGATTCCATAGATCGATTCAAGTTTTAAAATACAATTTATTTTAAAAATCTTGTTTGACGTAGCTCTGATACCAATTGTGGAAAACTAGAAGGGGGGTTGAATAGTTTACCGCT
Source organism: Tanacetum coccineum (assembly GCA_026074375.1). Taxonomy (NCBI): domain Eukaryota; kingdom Viridiplantae; phylum Streptophyta; class Magnoliopsida; order Asterales; family Asteraceae; genus Tanacetum; species Tanacetum coccineum. The sequence continues at coordinate 24,414 of BQNB010051985.1, forward strand.
TTTTAATTTAAGGTTTTAAGGTGTTTGTAAAAATTCTAGATTCGACTTTATGTGAATTCAATACTTGCACAATATAAACAATATGCTTATCTAAACAATTATAAAAGACAAATAATGTAAGACAAGAGATAAGAGTAAGAACAATCAAACCACAACGCGAGGATTTATAGTGGTTCGGTAACGAAGCACCTCTTCGCCCTACTCCACTCCCCGAGCACCAAACTCGAGAGTTTTCTTCACTATGTCAACAAACTCCCTTATGGCGGAGAAAACCGTACACAACGTTGCTTACACCGAATTTATGACACAAAGCTAAATGTCGAGTTCTAATCTTAGCTAGAACCGATATATCATAACACGACTTCACTACTTGTTCACGACTTCACAACTTAACGACTTCTTCACAACTTTAAGACTTCTTCACAACTTCAAGACTTCACTTCACCACACTACTTAGATCACAACTATCTAACACTACTTGGTAAGATCACCACGATCTAACTATACTTACAAAGATCGCCAAGATCTAGCTACTACACACAAATACAAGATATACAATTGATTTACAAGTTATGGTATGGATGCAATAAGATTGTAACAACACACAAAGGTGTAATACTTCTTCACTTGATGATGGAAGTATTCTTCTCTTGCACTTGAGGAATTGAGCTTGGATCACTTGGAAACAAAGCTTTATGATTAAATGATCAAAGGATTTTAGTGAGATGTGTGGGCTGTTTTAGAACAGAAAGAATGAGTGCAAAAGGTGAGAAAATAGTAGAGAAAAGTAAAGTATTTATAGGACAAACAGGAGGAGCGTCAGTCTATGGGCGGTCCCCTTAAATAGGTGGGCGGTCCCCTTAAAATTAAGGGGGCCGCCCGTGTATTTAAGGGGGCCGCCCTAGACTGGGCGCTCCCCATTTTGTCCTTTTGTGTAGGGAGAATTTTCTGGAACTTTCTAGCCTTTTTAGGTCCGAAAATTTGAATTTCAAAATGTTTATTTTGAATAAAACATTTTTTTAATTGTAGAAAATGTTTTGTATTGTTTAATAATGTTTACAACATTTTATAAAAGTGTGAGGTTGAATAAAAAATGTCCTTTGATCATAAAATGCATTAAGCATTTATTTATTCATACCTTGAAGTGATATAAGTTTCGAAATGAAAATTTACTACTAATTACTTGTTTACGTTTAATTTTACATTGAACGTTTTTATATTTTGTGATTATCAAAACGTAAAGATGTGAAAAATATTAGTAATGTTTTTAGGCATTATATTTTATCAACAAAGAGGTTTGGGCAAACATACGAGAAGATCGAGGAATATAAGAGTCTAGCAATGAAGTGGGAATTAGAGGCGGAAAATAGGAATCTAAATGACCAGGAGGTGGCGGCTTGGATGGAGGTGAGGAAACTATGGGTTGAAAAAGAGAGTGAGAGAAACAGTATGCTACGACAAAAGGCAAGAGTTACATGGGACGTGGAAGGGGACGAAAACAAAACATTTTTCATTCTTTTATAAAAAGAAGGAATAATAAAAATTTATAAGAGGGCTAATGGTAGATGGGAATTGGTGTGAAGATCCAAGTGCCATAAAGAATGAGTTGGTCTGTTATTACAAGACATTATTCACGGAAAGGGCATATAAACGTCCGAGATTCTCGTGCGATAGAATAGTTTAAAATTTCGGGCATTGATGCAGATATGTTGGAAGGCGAAATTGGCGAAAAGGAGGTTTGAGATGCAATTTGCTGGTGTGGTGGTGATAAAGCGCCCGGTCGAGATGGTTTTAATTTTAAATACATCAAAAAGTTTTGGAAGATTATTAAGGCAGATTTGATGGAAGCAGTGAAATGGTTTTAGGAAACGAAAGAGATATCTAGAGGTTGCAACTCTTCTTTTGTCACCATTATTCCAAAGGTAGCGTACCCGATTGGCCTTGGGGATTTTAGGCCTATAAGTTTAATCGGTTGTTACTATAAAATATTGGCTAAAATCCTAGCAGAAAGGGTAAAGAAGGTTGTAGGTGAAGTTGTGGGTGACGTTCAAAATGCTTTCATCAAAGGAAGATTCATTCTCGATAGAGTTCTAATTGCAAATGAAACTGTAGAATTTATAAGAAAAAAGAAAGATAGAGCCTTGGTTTTTAAAGTGGATTCCGAGAAAGCATATGATAACATCAATTGGAAGTTCCTAGATGACATAATGAAACGTATGGGGTTCGGCAGTAAATGGCGCAAATGGGTTGAGAATTGTTTGAATTCCGGTTCTATGTTGGTCTTGGTAAATGGCTCCCCAACGGGGTAATTCTCCTTAGAGCGCGGTGTTCGTCAAGGGGATCCTTTATCTCCGTTTCTATTCATCCTGGCGGTAGAAGGTTTAAATGCTTTAGTTAGTGAGGCGGTGGCAAAGGGCATAATCAAAGGTGTGGTGATTGGTTATGATAGAGTAGTAGTGTCACGTTTGCAATATGCCGATGACACAATATTTTTTAGCCAGTTAAGTAGAGAGAATGCAAAAGCTTTAATGTGTGTCTTTAAATTCTTTGAGGAGGTTTCGAGATTAAAAGTTAATTTTAACAAGTGTATTTTATATGGTTTCGATTGTAGTGATAGAGATGAGATGGCCAGATGGATGAGATGTAGTGTGAGAGAATTTCCATTTACATATTTAGGTCTTCCAATTGGGGAGCGTATGAATGGTATTAAAGCGTGCAGGCCCGTGGTTGAGAAGTTAAAAAATCGCCTCACCGATTGGAAGGCTAAATCAATGTCGTTCGGGGTCGGTTAACATTGGTTAAATTGGTTCTTGGTAGTTTGCCGTTGTATTGTTTTTCGATATTCCGTGTGCCTTCGTGTGTGATAAAAACCCTTGAGAGTATTCATAGGTATTTTTTTTGGGGAGGGACGGGTGAGAGCAAAAAAAATATCTTGGGTAAAATAGGATCATTTGCTAGCCGCTCATGGGGAGGGATGGTTAAATATCGGGTCTTTTAGGGCAAAAAATTAGGCTTTATTGGATAAGTGGTGGCGGAGGTTTAAGAGAGAAGGTGATAGCTTATGGGCTAGGGTCATAAAGAGCATATACGGGGTAAATGGAGGGCTGTGTAGTCGCGGTGAAGTAGGTGGGGAGATTAGCAGCGGTGGTGTATGGAGATACATCATCAAGGTAGGTAGGGACATCAACGGGGTGGGTATTGATTTCACATCGTCTTTTATTTGTATAGTGGGAAATGGTCGAGATGTCTCCTTTTGGCTAGACAAGTGGGTTGGTGATTTTAGATTGTGTGATAGGTTTCCTAGGTTGTTTCATCTTGATAGTAGATTGAAGGATAGGGTGGCGGAGAAAGGAAGGTCGGTTGAGGGGGTTTGGAGGTAGGAATAGTTGTGGATTAGGGAACCTAGAGGGAGAGCGAGTGGGGAAATAAAAAGGCTAACGGGTCTTTTACAAACTGTCAAGTTGTCTATGATTGTAGGGACAAATAGTGGTGGAATCTGAATGAAGATGGAGGCTTCACTTTTAAAGATTTAACAAGCATGGTTGAAGTGAGAACTCTTCAACTAGAGGTTTCGAGACAAGACACGATATGGAACAAACTTGTTACAAAAAAGGTAAATATATTTGTGTGGAGAGCTTTGAAAAAGAGACTTCCGGTTCGAGAGGAGCTAGACAAAAGAGGGATTGATTTGGATACAGTTCTTTGCCCTTGTTGTGATAGTGGCATGGAATCTTGTGAGCATAGCCTGGCCTTGTGTGATATGGCCATGGACGTTTGGGAAAAGATTCATAGCTGGTGGAAACTTGGTGGAGTTAGCGCCTTTTCTATCATGGATTTTTTCTATCTAAACGGGAATGTTAATCTTTCTAATAATTTGAGATTGTTATGGCAAGCGGTCCTTTGGACATCCGGGTATTTCATATGGAAAGAAAGAAATAGTCGTGTTTTAAGGCTAAAGTCTCAACCGTTAATAAAATTGTTCAAGACATTCAACTTAAAAGTTTTGATTGGATTACGAGAAGGTCAAAAAAGAATTCTATTAATTGGATAGATGCGAGATCCTGGGAAATGCTGCATTAAGTCCTGAGTTTGCTTTCGTTTTGTTTGGTTTTCGTGAGTCAGCTGGAGTTTTATGTGCTGAATGCCTCAATAGGTTCAGCAAAATAGTGTGTTTGGCTTCCTTTGAGTCTATTCCCTAATTCTTGCTGCTGTTAGTGGTGTGCTTTGGTACTGAGCTGGTTTGATTTTTTGGCTCTCGCACTTTTAGTGTGTTTAGGTTAGTCTTGTGGGATCCAATCTGTGTAGTTTTTTTAGTTTTTTTGTTGGCTGTATTGCCCCTTTTGGTTCAAGTACTTGTTGGACCATAGCTTTGTTGCAGGTGTCTGTTTCTTTGTATGGCTTAGGCCTCCTTTGGTTTTAATATTATTTTCCTTTTGAATTTTTTTTTAATAATATATTATAAATTAAAATATGAATTAATATTAAAATAAATAAATCATATAAAAGATAATAAAACAAATAATTAGTGGATGAAGATTTGTGAGGCCCTACTAAAATGGATTCAAGTCAGAAATGTAGTGTATGTAGCCGGGGATTATGGATGCTCAAATTTTCTGATTTAACCTAAAGCCAACAGTTGAAATCCTCACACCAAACAAAGTTTTTTGCTTCAAATTCCAATTCTAAAAGCAAAAGAGTTATACCAAACGCCTCCTTAATTTTATTTAATTTACCTAAATGTATGGGACGGTTAATAAATGGAATTATAAGAATTACCTTAATTTCCATTCATTCATTTACAAAGTTTTCTTAATCTTTCATCTAATGACATAAATAGCACTCATCATCTCAAATGTTGACCAAATATCCAATGGTTTAAAAGAAGTTCGGTCACTTTTGTTTTTAATATGAGTTCGAAAATAAAGTTACACATATCTTTTACTTAATAAAGGAAAACGAAAAGTGTAGACTTTTGAATTTAAAAAAAGAGAATATTTCCTTATTAGGTATGACGCTTCAAATTTTTTATTATTTTTGAATATATATTTAATTAAAAATCTTAAATACTTCTAAAATTGGCATTATTTTTAGTGAAGAAATTTGATAAAGCAAAAAAAAACACATAAAAATATATGTGTCAAATTTATAAAAACAAAAACTTGAAAAAAAGAGGAGATAATTAATAAAACTTTAGTGGTTTAATTTTAAATGTATAGAGTTAAGTGTAAATTTATAAATTTACAAATTTTATTATGACTTAAAAAAAAAAACAAATAACCCCTTAAACTTTCATAACTTATAAAACAGAAAAAAATAAAAATTATAAATATATTTAAAAAACATAATGTACAAGCCTCGTGCGTGCACGGGGATTAAAACTAGTGTATTACTACAATACAAGGATTATGGGTTATAGTAACGACATGTCGTCGCTAAAGTATTTATCAAGTTATTAATAAACGTAGTTCGTCGCTAAAAGTATTTATCAAGTACAACGAGAATTGATCAAATACTTTTTGTGAGGACATATATCATCTATATAAATGACGTGCATCATTTCCACGTTGATCAAGCTGTTGCCTACATTTTTCCCATATTCTCTGGCAACACCAAATTTTTAGATTTTTCTCAAAAACGTACTAATGCCATTTGAAAGTTCAAAAAGAACGTAGGTAGAAATTTTCAGATTTTTCACGATACATCCATGCTCACTTATGTTGTGTTATCCATCCTCTTCATCATCTAGAATCTCAAGGAGCATGAGCTGTGGAGGAACGGTAATATTAATGTTCGCAACTTGTAATTTTTTGAAGAAATGAGTGAACCGAAATTTTTTGCCAATTCAATATCATTCGCATGAATTTGCGTGTAAATTCTTCATTGGGATCACGCGCTTAATGAAATTTTTTAATACGAGTATAAAAGAAAAAAATGACTAAAATGTACGATTTCATTAAAAATAATAAATAAATTAAGAACGTACCTCCTATTTAGATCCCCTGCGATCTTTCATACCGAAAAATTGATTATGTATATATATTTTTAAAACGGCTAGGTTAATATAGATATAGTTATTGTAGTTAATGGGAGCCCACTCCCATTCATCTACATGAGGATACTACCATAAGGAGACTCGAACTTGAGACCTCTCGCATGGGAATAGCCCCATGACCAACTCTGCTAGACAGATGTTGACTGATTATGTATATTCATATGTAATGTAACTAAAAAAACTAAAAACTATTAAACCCTTAAAAATAAAAATAAAGCATAGAATTCACTACATGTTTCATTGTGATCTGGCGTCAAAGAGTTGACGTCAAAGAGGGAGGGTGAGGGTGAATGAATGACGATTCGTATTGTGTTTTTTGATACGACACTTGCGGATAGTATCGGGATAGGGCATCAATTTTAGCGTGTGCGAGCTCCTTAAGAAAATAGAGAAGAAGAAGAGATAATTGATCTTTTACTTGATTGATTGATGATAAAATATAAGAGTACGAAGAGTATTTATAAGACAAAGTGGGGTAAAATCTTAATAGCTAAATGGGTCATGGGCTTATTACGGCTATTATAACTTTTCATCTTTGACTTTGACTTTTAACTTACCTACAATATAAACATTGACTTTTGATATTTTCTAATATAACTCGGCACTTATCCTAAACATAATAAATTACGATAGTTATCATAAACCAATGGCTTAACATTTTCCCCTTTTTTCTAACTAAATAATATAATAGGCTTTATTTAGTTAATTAAATCTTTAATTTTAAGATGGATATTAGGCTTTAGTAATATTATGAAAAACTAAAATTTTAACATATTTGATTAATTAAATAAAACAAGCATTTATGTAACACGTTTGGAACCGGGTTCATTTGAAGAAATACATATTTTTAGCAAATATATATATACTACGCGACAAAATTCCATCGGGTTCTCGTGCACCCTCAGGAACCCTCCTGCTCCGCCCCTGGAAGTACTTATTGTCTTTCGCTAGAACATTCAGGTTGATCACGGTTACTCAACGCGTGTTGACCCAAATCTTTTATATAATAAAAGAATTACATCATTTCGGAGTTTTCTATCAAATTCAATCTTATGAATTTTAAAATTGGACCAATCAGAACACTTGATTTTGCCACATAGGCAAAATCGTACGATCTGATTGGCCGATAAAAAGTCAAAATTAAAATTGAATTGGTCGACGCATGCAAATTTTCGTTTTGTGAAAAATTAGCTAAGAAAGTTTATGTGTCAAAACTAGAAGAAACAAGACTTGCAAAAAGCGGTTGTAAAAACTTAATGAAAAAGAAGGGTCTCTCAATTTAATTCCCTATAACCCAAAACACGCCGGTTACACAATCAATAACAACTAAATACCTTCCAGAGAGTAGATTAATGCATTTAAATATAAAAACCCTAAAAATCAAATCATTCAACCTCTCATCTTTCGTATCCTTCATTAACCCCTAAATTAAAATCTCTTGTGATAACCCTAATTATATCATTCTGAAATCAAATTTCAAACTCGATTGAAGAGGGTGTTATTATATTTACTCGAAATTTGATGAGTTTTTAATTATATTCATTGATACCCACATGCTAATATGAAGGTAAATCGCTACTTTTTAACTCTTCATGTGTTCATCTTTTGTGATAAAGATTATATTCGGTCACTTTGAAACCACCTTGATTTTGATAGGTTACTACATTTTAATGAATACTCATTTGATATTATTAGTTTTTAAGGTGGCCCATGTGAAAGATTTTTTTGTGTTGTTTATGATGTTTGTAATGCAAGTGATTTGAGCTTTTAGTATGTGAGCATGTAGTATTTCTGTAGATATCATTTGAGCAATGTTGATCAATAGAGATATAATATGCGATTTTATAGAGCTTGGTTATGATAACTGATTCGATGTTTAGAAGTTTGGCTGACACATAATAGTTAGTGGCCCCTGAGTTATGTAATGCAAAGTTTACACCTATGGAAAGTCTTTGGAGGTGTCAAAGTACCTGTGCTTTGCTACAGGTCTTCATAGTGCTTTGTTACAGGTCTTCATAACCAAACCAACCACTACCACCCTTGAAAAACAAACGTTTTCTCTCAAATTAAGTGGGAACAAGTTGTTTATAATTTTTTTTAAAAATTGGTTATGGTTAGGGATAAATTTGCAATGGTCCGATAAGAGTTTGCAGTGGTAAAATTTGTTATATAATTTCTTTTTCGTCAATTCAGGTAGGCTTAATTTTGAGTTACATGCCCCATACATTGGACAACAAGTTGGCATACACTATTTTTCTAGAGTTATAGACAAGCCTCTTTATTAAAAACTTCATAAAGTATCAATAGAAACATGTTGTTCAAATCTAGCAAATTTTTATTATGCTATATTAGAGAGTGAATCCATGATAACTCTCGAGTGGATTCATAAAAAAAGTTTGTTATGTTTTTATATATTTGTTCATACTAACCAAAATGTTCACATTTGGCCCGTGATGTTGAAAAATATTGAACATTATTTTTGATAGAAATATTAATACTATTAATGCCCTAAGAGTTCCATCCTTGCAGACCCATATCAAAGATATGTCTCACTCTGCAATTGTTCATCGCTCATCCTCTTCTGCACCTACTTTTGAAGAAGAAACCAATGAATGACTCAAGTTGTGTTAGTGTTGGTGACCTTTAAAAGTATGAACTCTAAACAACTCTACTTTAATTAGATTAATAAATACAACCCTTTAAAGACTAAGTTTTTTAGAGTGCTTTTTAGCTCTAATTTAGAGGCTAAGAAGTGTTTCATTGTGCACATATGTTGCTCCATTAGCCAATATCTTCTTGGTATATAGTTGGTATGGAAATGGAAATATGCGTGCTTTAGTGGAAATTAAAGAATATTCATCAATCTAAAGTTGTAAATGAGTATATATGACTTGAGAAGTCAAAGTCACCATCTAATAGCAGTAATGATTGTAGTTTAACATGACATTGTTTAAATAGGACTTGCTTCAATGGAACAAAACAAGGCTATATTAGCTAGAAAGTATGTATTTACAATATTAAAATTTTGGTAACCCGCAATTCAAACCAACGTTTGTGATGTTAATAGATCTGAGGTTCGGTTGCAAGGAAAAAGTTGGCACAGTCAAAGCCGAAACAAGGCTATATTAGCTAGAAAGTATGTATTTACAATATTAAAATTTTGGTAACCCGCAATTCAAACCAACGTTTGTGATGTTAATAGATCTGAGGTTCGGTTGCAAGGAAAAAGTTGGCACAGTCAAAGCTGAAAATGGATTGTCGATGATTAAAGAGGTATTATACTACTTAGAATTCAAGGATGTGGATATGGTCACTGAGGTATCTTTTTTAATACGGAGTAACAGATCGCAGATCTGAGTCTTCATTTAAATTCCCAGGTAATGTATAACATTGGTGCATATAATTGTAAAGTTGGCTACATTTAATAATAGGTCGTTATTAGAATGTTCAATTAAAGCAAGATATATTTCGTGAGATCGAGAAGGTGTGTCCGCCTCATTGCATTTTGGCAACCAACACGTCCACCATTGACCTGACTTTGGTTTTGGGGGGGGGGGGGGGGGGGGGGGGGGGGGGGGGGGGGGGGGGTGGGGGGGGGGGTGGGGGGGGGGGGGGGGGAACTAAGGTCTCAAGACCGAATGGTCGGCGCCCATTTCTCGGGTTAACCCATATCTTCACAGAAGTTAATGGAAGGAAGTATGCAACGATGACACTTAATTCATTAGATTTTATTCAAAATACTGTAGCAGTGAAAAAATAGGATTTGTCTCATGATGTAAATATTACTACTATAAAGGCTATTACTATTGAAATCTTTTAATACAACTATGTACTATATTCTTCTAGACATAACATAAATACTTTTGCACAAGTGATTCCTTATCTAATGACACCTAAATATTACAAACAAATAGGTTCCTGTCGTTGTGGGAAATTACATAGGGTATGTTCTACTTTCTTTCCATACAAAGTTACAACAATGTGCACACAATTTGCTTCATTTAGGTGTAATGATTCAAAATAAGCAATTATTTTGGGCCTTACGGGTCAACATGGGTTGGATTAGGCTCACTTGGAAACATTTTTTTCAATAAGTTTTTCAATTATTTTACAGAAGTCTGTCTATTTTATTTGGATAAGTGTATATTCAATTATCTAACTTTTGAAACAAAACTAACTATGAGGGCTTATGCATTTTGAATACACATTGAGGGACTTGCTGCCTAATTGACCTGTTAGAAACCAAACAAATACATACTATTAGATTATTATAAAAGTTTATGAATCTCATTGATTGTGTATGTTTATTTTTTTCTAATTAGCATTATAGTAATTCAACAGTGGTGGAATGCTTTTATCGTGTCTCTGGTCTTCGGATAAATTTGTGCAAAAGCAAGATTATGGGTATTCACGTGGACGCTGACAGAATTAAGAGTGCGGCTTCTAAACTTGGGTGCCTTGTTCTCAATACTCCTTTCCTTTATTTAGGTACGAAAGTTGGTGAAAATATGTCTAGAGTGCACGCTTGGAAAGAGGTCATTGTTAAAATCAAGTCCCGTTTGTCGAATTGGAAGTTAAAAACGTTATCTATTGGTGGTCGATTTACTCTTCTTAAATCGGTGTTAGGATCGACGCCGATCTTCCATATGTCTATATATAAAGTCCCTTCGAGTGTTCTCCATTTGCTGGAATCCATTCGGAGTCATTTTTTCCATGGTCACGATCCTAGAAGTAAAAAAGCATCATGGGTGAATTGGAACAAGGTTCTCACAGCTAAAGAAAGAGGGGGTTTGGGGGTTTCCAGTCTTTATGCGCTTAATAGAGGCTTAATGTGCAAATGGGTTTGGCGATTTTTTGCACATAAATCTTTGTTATGGTCTAGAGTGATTAAGGCCATTCATGGTCCTGAGGGGGGTTTGATCACTGATGTGAGAAGGGGTTTTCGATCTACGTGGACCTCTATTGTGCAGGAAGTGAAGAAGTTACAGAATCAAGGTGTCAACATATTTGATTATATTCGGATCAAGATAGGAAATGGAGACAATACTAGTTTTTGGAAAGACAAATGGCATAATGAAGGCGTTCTGAAAGATGTATTCCCTCGTCTGTACGCGTTGGAGAGGCATCAGAATGTAACTATTCACACGAAACTGATTGATTACAGTTTAGTTAACTCCTTTCGTCGGAATCCGAGAAGTGGTGTGGAAGAATTTCAACTCGACAATCTCTCCAGGTTGGTTAGCACGATTACCCTCTCATCTGCTGTTGACAGGTACGTTTGGTCGCTTGAAAATTCAGGGGAGTTTTCGGTGAAGTCTATTCGGCAAGTGATTGATGCTAATTGTTTTCCTGTTATTCACTCGGCTACGAGATGGGTTAAATCTGTGCCTCTTAAGGTGAACATCATGGCTTGGAAAATAAAAATGGATGGCCTGCCCACTAGAATGAATATATCTCGTCGCGGTATTGAAATTGACTCGATAGTTTGCCCTATTTGTAACAGTGGGGCGGAATCTATTTGTCATATTTTTTTCCAAAGTAATTTGGTTAGACAGTTGGCTCGGAAAATATCGTCTTGGTGGAATGTGGATTACGTTGATGTTTCTTCTTATGAGGAATGTACACATTGGTTGGTATCTCTTAGGCTTCAGACCAAATCTACAACGGTGTTCGAAGCATCTTCTATGTTTATGTTGGTCGGTTTTTGGACGTTCCGTAACAAGATTTTTTTTTTTCTTCGAGAAGATACTCCTTCACGGCGCGAGGATTTATGATAAAACATTGTTTCTATTCTATTATTGGTGTAAGTTAGAATGTCAAGCCTCTTCAAATGGATCGATTTGGCTCAAACACCCGATCTTGTAATTGTTCAAATTCACTAAGCTTAGGTCGAATTGGGTTAGTGGTTCTACCTTTTTCAAAATGGTGTGTTTTGACCCATCCAAACAACTGATGAAACATTTTTTACCCGTTACCGATTGACCCATATGCAATGTATAGTATTTGTATATATGTGCCTTATAAAACTATTACACTCTATTTGTGAATTGAATTTCGTACTTTCTTTTACATGCATTTACAGGGTAAACAACTCTATTGTAATGAATCCAAGTTTAGCAAGCGGCATGGACCCCTAATAAAAGATACAAATTTTGGACAGAATTATAAAAGAGGCAAAAACATTGTAGCAGACCTGCTTTCCAATAATGTGGCCCAAGAAGTATTTCGCAACAAATAGCAAAAAGAATCACTTAAATGTTCCTTTTATTTAGTTTTTTATATAATATGTTTTGGCTAATGTCATACAAGTTTATGACCATCCAGTAGGGGTATCTAAAGGCCTATTTCATTTGCATAAAGAAATGATGATTGAAAAGAAAGCATAGGAAAGCGATCTGATTTAGTGGGACATATTCTCAGTTTCATCAACAACAAATTTATATAGCATTCTCTCTACACCATTGCATAGCGGTGCAACTATGCTAGAGAAATTAAAACAACAGTAATGGGCTTAATTAATAGACAATACACTTCCTGGTGTATGGCTAGGTTTAAACTATAAATCCTTTTTTCTTTCTTATGGTAGGATTTAGTTACTGCACTAGATGAGAAAGATGAGCCAAACAATTTCCATAAATCGGCCTTTTTGGGTTTATCTTGCTTATAATGTGTCTAATGAAATGTCAAGTGCGTTAGAAAATAGAGAATATATTTTTATTATAAGGCTTTAATTTAAGAGGTTTTGTATGCAAGTAGTTTTTCGTAGTATATGTGCATTATTGTAGTCTTCCTTATAGAAATTAGGATTCTACCAAACTCATTAATGCGAACGACAACCCTTGAAAACATGTCAAGACACCGAAGTAGATGAAAAATAAGCTATCCAAACAGTCCTTAATAACATGTTTAGGACGCCAAATGACAGCTATCTAAAGAGCCTTTAATAACATGTTTCGAATGCCAAGTGACCGCTGAAATAGGCTATCCAAACAGCCCTTATTAACATGTCAAGAAATCAAAAGGGATGCTAAAAACAAGCTGACATGGTTACAATTGGAAACCGGTTATTATGAGGATGACAATAAGACACACTGATGCTATTTATACTTTGTAAATTTATATAGAGAGGTATAGATACAAGAGCTACGGAATGATATTATTATCCCTGACTACTGTTTTGCTAGTGGAACTAAGATGAAGTCAGTTAATGCTTGGTTTAGTCCCGCTGGACAGTGACACCGTTACACCATGACCCTCACCATAACATTCTTACTCATGTGTTTATAACAAGACTTTGGTTTACCTTTACCTTTTGTTTTTTTCTTTCTAAATAAGGTTTAAGTGGTGTTATTCTTTTGTGATTCTAGAGATAGCAAAGGTTTACTTAAAAGCTTAACTTTGATACTACTGACCTAGAGATCGTTTTTAAAATATCACCTTTTTTGATATGCTACTTGCCGCCCATTTTTACATCTCAATGCTGAGAAAAAATAGCGTTGTGTTCTTGTATGAATTATTGTTGTGAGCCTTTAAGGAGCGACATCCTTCAGAAATTGTATAAATATGTTTTGTTTTGATGGATCTTTTGTTATGACAGATTTTAAAATAACACGGATGACTACATTTTTAGGTTGTTGGAAAGAAGTATGTTAGGCTCTATCCAGCTTCATTGTTGGAGGAACTTTACCCACACTCTGAATCCATGCTGAAGAATTCCAGATAGTTTTTACTAACACCACACAAGTATAAATATGTTTTGTTTTGATAGATCTTTTGTTATGACAGATTTTAAAATAACATCGATGACTATATTTTCAGGTTGTTGGGAAGAAGTATGTTAGGCTCTATCCAGCTTCATTGTCGGAGGAAATTTACCCACACTCTGAATTCATGTTGAAGAATTCTAGCCAGGTAGTTTATACTAACACCACACAAGTTTAACCTTCTCCATGTGCATGTCGGTGGTAGAATCATCTTGCAGAAACCTGCTTCTATTAAAGATGGAAAGATGGGCGGGTCAAATAGCAGTTTAAATTGGGTTTGGTTTAAAAAACGATATACTTTTTAGTATGACACATGTCAGGGTTGCTTATAATGAAGGGCAACGTAGAAAACTTCAAGAAGCCATTGTTCTTCGTGATGCTATTTCTCATCTTCCACCTCTATTATTGTAGATTCTAATTTGGTCATCTTTTGCTTCTGCTTAACCTTGCATAATCAAATAAAATTAAAATCTTTCAAAATACAATACACATGTTAGTGCCCCTGAAGAGCGTGAAGAGATGACATATGATCAGCCTCCAGAAACCCCTTATTCAAATTCAACTACAAATGTTGTTTAGAAAGAAGTATTAGTTCGTATTTGAATGTTTACTACCTTTTTGTATGTTAAGAATGTTTGGTTGATATCAAGGTTTTGTATACACAATAATATTTTGTAGTTTATAAAACTCATCCTGTTTAATTTTGTAATTTATCTATTAATGATTAGTTGGTTATATCCTTTTCAATCGACATAAACAAAACATACACGTAAGATTTACTATGTAGTAAAAAGAAGCTAACCCGCCCATCGGGCGGGTTATGACACTAGTGTATATATATATATATATATATATATATATATATAAAAGAAGGAATGAGATCGTGAGAAAACCTAATCTCGGTGAAAAACCTAAAAAACTCAAACAGATGCCCTAAAAATACTAAACAAATGCCCTAACTGTACGGCAACTCTTCTCGAAAAAATTAGGGCATCTGTTTAGTTTTTTTAGTGCATCTGTTTGGTTTTCTAGGTTTTCCAGCAAAATATGGTTTTCTCTAGAACCCATCCCTATATAAGAATCCGTATTTGCATGTGATAGCAGCCAGATATCTTCCATAATGCAATCATAGTACTCATGCAATACTTATTCAAATGGTCCTACTTGAATTACTGGTATATCTACTTAACCTGACTATAAGTTATAAATCAGGTCAGACACACATCATTAGACACATAAGATGCCCAATATTCTTTGAGTAATTAAAATGGGCAATACCTTTAGATTAAAAGGATGTCATTAAATTCTAGCTAGGCCGGAATCCCCCACATTGAACCTTACAAGAATATTGTCCTTATAGTGTTTTTTGACTTCAAAACAAATCTATATTGGTTCACGTGACCTTAGTTCCCAGAACCATATTCAACAACTAATGAAGTTCATGTCAATCTTGACTCTAACATGTCATTAGTGGATTTGTTTATTTTCTTATCACTTCTAGTGATACTTATACCATCTATGTATAAACACAAAAGTACACACATACATCCATTAATTTTTGAATCCACATTCTTACATGATATGGTGAAAATTAATGTCCTTGTTTGGGAGCTTTCCTTAAGCCATATAATGACTTAACAAGCCTACAAACTTTGCTCTCTAGTCCAGGAGCTATGAAACCCTCTCGTTGGTTCATATATATTTCTTTTTCTAAATCTGCGTTTAGAAATGCTTTTTTCACATCCATTTGGTGAACTTCCAATTTCCTTAATGCGACAATAGCAAGTACCATTTTAATCAAGGTTATTCACGTAAGAGGCAAATAAGTATCAAAGTAATCTAGACCTTCGCGTTGTTTAAATACTTTGATTACCAATCTTGCTTTGTACTTGTCAATGGTGCCATCGGCTTTCATATTCTTCTTGAAGATCCGTATATAGCCTAGTGGTTTACAACTCGACAGTAAACCCACGAGCTCCCAAGTATGTTTTTGTAAAATAGAATCTATTTCATTTTTAATGGCTTCTTTCCATTGAGCCATTTCGAGGAAGTTATCGCTTTTCGATAAGAAGTAGGTTCATTTTCTACCATAAAAGAAACAAAATCGGGTCTAAACGATTTCTCGGTTCTTGCCCTTTTGATTCTTCTAGATTCAACCTTTTCTTCCTTGGGTTGATCTTATCTCTCACCTTGGAGATCATTATCATCCTGTTGTCTCTGATCTTGGACAACTTCGTCATCTATTCTAGATGATCTTCCAATTTCATTTGTTAGCAAGGAAATATATTTTCAAAGAAGGAAGCACTTCTTTATTCCATTATCGTGTCCTTGTGTATATCAGCATGCCATTCACAGTTTCAGGTCAAATCTTGTGAACCTTGGGGTTTAACACAGATATCTTAGCTAGATATCCCCCCACATTTGTAAATACTTATAAGATAGTTTTCTTCTCATCCATAGTTCAAAAGAACTATCTT
>BQNB010051986.1:0-40705 GCA_026074375.1 Tanacetum coccineum
AGAGACACAAATGACAAGTTTTTAAATCTTTTGTTCGAGTTGGGAACCAACAAGTTCACCGGAAGTTATTATGATAATATGTGACAACCCGAGATTTTTCGTTCAATAAGTTAGCTGTTTCCGTGTAGAAATTTGAATTTTTAAGTGTTTCGTTTAGCTTTACCGTTTAACCTGGAAGTTGTTTCGTTGTTATCTGAAAATCATCTCCGGGAGCAAACCGGGACACCAAACGTTGTAGTATTTTGGCAATATCCGCGTTTTTATGTTTTTAAGCAATATTTAAATTTTGTAATTTCCCGTGTTACCGTTACTCGTTTCGTTACTTACGTGCTTCGTATTTAATTTATACTTATACATGTGCATGCAAAGTCTTGGAAATTAATTCACAAAGAGCACTAGTGATCCTAGAAAGTGGGAAAAATATTTTTGGTCCCCTCCTTGGCTATACATAACCGGTTGCATGTATACATGCAAGCATAGGATCCATTTTGAATTTTTGCTACAAGTTAACAACCTAACTAATTTCCTACTTAAAGGCTTGCACCATGTCCTTTCCTAAGCTCCCATTTGAAGATCAAAATGGTCCCATTTTTGCCTTGTCCTCTCCTATCTCACGGCACACACTAGTGTGTGTGTGTGTGTGTGTGTGTGTGTGATTTTGTTATATATGCATATACACTTAACCTCATTCTCATTTCATTTACACACACACACTTTGCATTATTCTTTCTTTCCTTTCTTTCTCTTTTGCCGAACCAAAACACCAACAAAAACCCATTCATTTTTAATCTTTGATCATCCACTTGAAGATATAATGTTCATTTACGTGTAGATTGTTTTGTTCATCCGGGTAACTTGTAAAACAACGTTTGGGTTGTTCCTCGTTTTCTAATCCAACCTACGACGTTTTTCTTTGTAAGTCATCATTATTTTAATCATAAATAATATGTAACTTTTGCATTCGTATGATCATGCCCGAACAAGGTGAAACGAAAGCGATCGTTGTAAAATCATTATCTAGTTTTCTATAAAATTTCAAGTCTCAAATTTACAATAATTTTTGTATTATAAAAGGAAGAAATAAAAAAGTAGATTTTACTATTGCATTTTAAAAGTTATTGTGATTGTAGATATATATATTGCTATATTTACGGTATATCGTTTATTTAAGAGTTATCGATATTGAGTTTGAATATGTTTGCGAAAGATTAAGTTAGATATTGGATTTGTTATAAGCGTAAGTTGAATGTCGAAGAGGTTTAGGTTTGGAACGGACTTGTTGCAATATTTGCGGTGTTGTCGAAAATATGACGGATATACTTGCGAGTCAATAAAAGATACACTTTGTAAAATAGATAGTTTATCACTAGACTATGATTTAAAAAAATGGGAAAGTCTATATTTTTTTAAGAAAAGGTCATGCCAAAAAAAAAACAAAATTTCGTAAAAATATTATAAAAGCGTCGAAACTATATTTTTATCATCAAACTTATGATAAAATGAGAAAACGTAAGTGTCGAGTTTAGGTCAACATTTTTAGTTATCGAGTCAACGTTGATGTGTCGGGACGCTAAAAGACGAAATACACTAAAAGACGAAATACACTAAAAGACGAAATACACTAAAAGACGAAATACACTAAAAGACGAAATACACTAAAAGACGAAATACACTAAAAGACGAAATACACTAAAAGACGAAAACACAAAAGACAAAATACACTAAAAGACGAAATACACTAAAAGACGAAATACACTAAAAGACGAAATATTTTCTAAGATGTTTTGAAGTGTCGAGACTTGTCAAAACTTATAACTTTTGAAAGTGCGTTTTAAAAAGAGATACGCCGTGTCTACTTGTGCTTGGATGATCAGTTCTTGCGTTAAGCGTTATTCGTTGTACATCATTCTTAAACGACAACTATATGATAGGTTGTCGCTAGAACCGTGAGATTCGTTTTCACCTGATTGATTCCTTTGATTTACTACCCGTATAAGGTGAGTTCATAGCCCCACTCTTTTACTCGTTTTGAATAAATGTTTTATAACTTGGGGTGAGAAACATTGGCATGTTTTAAAAAACTGGACACTAAGTACTTTTGCGTTAGATTTTTCCCTTTTTACTGTTGCCTAATAGCGTTTAGACACTACTGCTGCCGCCACTTATATCATGAACCTCAATCATCTTGACTGGAGGAACCGGTCGAGGGAGCGCGAATGTTATAAATAGATCTATTGGGACTAATTATCCCTATCCGGGTGAGTAGCGCTCACTACCCACGGGGTGCCCGATAAACGGATATATACCATGTCGAACTTAAGAAGGTAGTCTTGGTCAGATACCTCGGGGGCTTGTTTCAACCTAGCAATGTACTGCTATAAACGTAATTAGCTTCGGTGTCATGAGCTTAGTGCAACGTAAATACCTTTTTATGTGAAGTTGTATTTGTTATAACTGTCGCATACGTGTTGATATCTTGTGGTCCACTATAATAACGTTTGAACTAAACCTATGAATTCACTCAACTTTATGTTGACGTTTTAAGCATGTTTTTCTCAGGTGCTTAGCATGGATGCTGTTGATTGACTTATGTGGAGTCTATATGCCTGTACCGGTTTACCAGAGATTTATCTATGTTTTAAATACCGTTGTTTGAACGTATATTTAGTAAGCTTCCGCATTTTAAACTTTGAATCTTTTAAATTTCATTGATGTAAAACTTATTATTATTATTTTTAATCTATGCAACGGTGTTTATTTTCAAAACGTACCCTTAGAGGTCGTTCTTTATGCTTTGTACTTGAGATGATCAATCAAGTCACGCCTCCGGACACGTGTTCCGTCCAGGCCCCGTCTGGGGGTGTGACAGTTTGGTATCAGAGCCAAGGTTATAGAGAACCAGGTAGTATAAACTAGGCTGGACTATAACCAGTATGTGATGGAAGCCTATCACGTGAATATTTGGTCTTACGTATCTTTATATAGTACGAATCAATAACTAAGTGCTACGTAAATAATATATACGTATTAAATACTAAGTATATCTAATATTTCTAAGTGTTTCTTATTTCATCATATCATGACGTACTCGATGACTCATTCATTCATTCATTCATTCATTTTGCATTCATCCAGTTACCCATTCACCTATTCATATTGTTGCATCATGCATGGTTGATATAAAGATGATTTATATGAACTTTGCTTGTGCAGGTTATGGCCTAGTTCAGTTATCTCGCTTTCTCGGATTCATCTGAGATACGTGGGGACACCTATTGGAACGGTGATCTTGTTTTCGGTACTATCCCTACTACTATTTCTGACACATACAAGCCAGTAATACTCCACCTGCTGACACAGACTGACACACCACTCAGTGATACCCACAGAGACAAACCTATCATAGCACCTACTCTATCCACCCACCATCCCCAGACATAACACCATATCTTCACCTGATTACTCCACCCTGCATCTGGTTCACAGATTCAGATCATCTGAGGACCCACATCAGACCATATACCACCATTACCAGCTACTCACATTCTTATCATACGATGATGACCCACAGACAAGTGAATACACCAGATACACCATCATCACCTACCCATGATACACCTTTCACTGAGATTACCGCTTCTACCCAGAGATCACCTATCATACCTCGTCGTCGAGTTATGCTTCTAGCATCTGGACAGCCTATTCCTTATGGTCGACCGTACCGCTACCATCTTAATGGGCCGGTACACATGATGACCGCAAGGAAGAGGGTTGGACCGTTACCCACTCATCGTCTTGCTGAGAGACATCCTACTGATCATTCTTCTTCAGATTCATCATCAGAGGCATCATCAGATTTTCATTCGGATGCTTCATCTGATTCTTCTTCGAGACACTCATTGTCAGATCATTCTTCACCAGATTTACCGAGTACTTCTGCGGGGCCATCTCGCAAGAGACGTAGGTCCCCCATGACATCTGTACCTGCATTATCACCTGTATCCGGAGCTTTATCTCCTGTACGTGCTGATTTGATACCATCGCCTAAGAGAGTTAAGGATTCTGGTTATTTGGCAGAGGTAGAGGTTGATCCTAGAGAGACTAGTTTGAGGGATGATGTTATTGTCAGAGTTAGTGATGAGCCTCATTTAGAGCAGGATAGTGACCCAGAGGTTCAGGCAGAGATTAACGAGTGTTTTGCTTACGCAGATGCTCTTAGGGATAGAGGGATTGATGCTAGAGTTGTAGTTGAGGCTATTGATCGAGATGAGACAGAGACGGGCGTGAGAGGCCCGGTTGAGGTCAGAGTTGAGAGGGTTACGCGTCCTGTGATGCCAGAGGATATTCCTGAGCCTGCTCAGGAGGGATCAGTAGAGGTTACGTACGAGACATTGGGAGATTTGGTTCAGAGGTTCCATGATCACACACAGGCTATCCCAGTCCATCGTATACAGACTATTGAGGGAGTTCAGAGAGAGCAGGGACACAGGATTGTTGGGGTTGAGTCCTGCAGTTTAGGCTTAGACTGAGAGGAATTGCTGAGTTGGAGAGGATACAGGTAGGCTCAGAGCACCATGATTGTATTTTGAGAGTCAGAGAGTTGACCGACTCTAGCGCGGCATGTCCAAATAATGCAGAGAGAGTTGAGGCATATGCGACGACTTCGATTTTATGACCGAGTGAGAGTTGGCAGACTTGAGGCGTGTGCTAGGAAGCACATGGCTACCGTTTCTTAGTGATTTCGTGCATTAGTGGCAGCATATAGTAGTAGCGTTTAGCGTTGAGACCGTAGTGTTAAACTCAGTATATTCTGTATATTGAAACTTGTGATGTAATCACTTTTATGTTTCGAATGATATGAAATTGATTATTTATCTATGATATGAAGTCGTGATGTTGATCAACATATGCTGATTGTGTCATGCTATGGGATTTCCGTGAAATATTTTGGTCGAGTAATATTCTATGTTATTAACCAGTACATTTTATTTAATACCGTTATTAAACTCCATGCACCTAGGAAAATTCATACCAAAGCGTTATATTTTGTGTTGTATGAAGATGCACTAGCACGCCCGATACCTGGAGCGTCCATGACTCGCGAGGAGTTGAAGAATTGGTGCTCGCCGAGTAGCTGAAGAGTGGATGCTCTGAAACCGCCAGACCCTTAACCCCTTAATGAGAATGGGATGAACTATAAGCGAGGAATGGAGGAAATGGAAATGGAAACGAGGAAAAGGAAAGGAAATGGAGGAAATGTAAATGAAATGGAAATAGGAGGAATGGAATTGGAAATGGAGGAAATTAAATGGAGTAAATGGAAACAGAATCATGGTATGAATTATGGAGGTTTCATGCCAATGGCTAGAGAGTGCACTTTCCAAGACTTCTTGAAGTGCAAGCCACATAATTTCTCGGGAACTGAAGGCGTTGTCGGATTAACCCGCTGGTTTAAGAAAATAGAGATTGTGTTCAATATCAGTAATTGTCCACCAAAGTATCAAGTGAAATATGCTACATGCACATTGCAGGACAGTGCTTTGACTTGGTGGAACTCTCATAAGAGAACAATTGGTGTTAAGGCGGCATATGCCATGAATTGGGTTGAACTGATAAAGCTGATGACAGAAGTGTACTATCCAAGAAATGAAATCCAGAAGATGGAGACTGAATTGTGGAATCTGACCGTGAAAGGAAACGACTTGACTGCTTACACTCAAAGGTTTCATGAGTTGATTTTGTTGTGTACTAGAATGGTCCCTGATGAAGAAGACATAGTGGAAAGGTTTATTGGAGGTTTACCGAACAACATTCAAGGGAATGTGATTACTGCGAATCCAGCCAGACTCCAAGATGCTATACGCATTGCTAACCAATTGATGGACAAGAAGGTCCAGGGTTATGCTGCAAGGAGTGCTGAGAATAAGAGGATGACGAAAAGTAACCTAAGGGATAACCGTGGACAGCAACCGCCGTACAAGAGGCAAAATACAAGTGGGCAGAATGTGGCCAGAGCTTATACGGCTGGGAACAACGAAAGAAGGGGATATGCTGGGCCACTACCCTACTGCAATAAGTACAAGTTACACCATGAAGGGTTGTGTACTATGAGGTGTGGAAACTATAAGAAGGTTGGACATCAGACTAGGGATTGTAGGACTGTTATTGCTCCAAACACTCAGAGGGCTCCAGTTGGAAATCAACAGGGTATTATTTGTTATGAGTGTGGAAGACCAAGACATTTCAGGAAGGATTATCCTAAGTTGAGGAATCAGAACCGTGGAAACCAGACAAGAAACAAGAATGGAAACAAGACTGGAAACCAGACTAGAGGTAACAAAACTACGGCGAGAGCTTACGCCATTGGCGGAGGAGGAACAAACCCTGATTCCAACATTGTTACGGGTACGTTTCTTCTCAATAACTGTTATGCTTCTATGTTATTCGATTCGGGTGCCGATAGAAGTTTTGTGTCAACTACCTTTAGTGCTTTGCTTGATGTTACACCAACCACTTTAGACACTAGTTATGCCGTAGAACTTGCCGATGGAAGAATTTCAGAAACAAATATTGTTCTTAGAGGTTGCAACGATATGGATTATTTAGGTTTTCATCCGTTTCGCCATAGATCTAATGCCCGTAGAGCTTGGTAGTTTTGACGTCATCATTGGTATGGATTGGTTGGCGAAATACCACGCGTTGATCGTTTGTGACGAGAAGGTTGTTCGTATTCCTTATGGAAATAAGGTGTTGATAATCCGAGGTGATAGTTGCGACGGTGGAAGTAAGTTGAATATCATATCGTGCACGAAGACCCAAAAGTATATTGAGAAAGGATGTCAAGTTTATCTGGCGCAAGTTACATCCAAGAAGGCTGAGGATAAGTCGGAGGAGAGACGACTTGAGGATGTGCCAATCGTACGAGAATTTCCAGAAGTCTTTCCAGAAGATTTGCCTGGATTACCGCCTACTCGACAAGTTGAATTTCAAATCGACTTAGTCCCTGGTGCTGCACCTGTAGCACGAGCACCATATCGATTAGCACCAGCCGAAATGCAACAGTTGTCTACTCAATTGCAAGAACTTTCTGACAGAGGATTTATAAGGCCGAGTTCCTCACCTTTGGTAGAACCAGTTTTATTTGTTAAGAAGAAAGATGGTTCTTTTCCTTCGGATTGTATCCGACTACGTGACACCGAACAAGCTTACAGTGAAAGAACCGATACCCACTTCCGAGAATCGATGATTTGTTTGATCAATTGCAAGGGTCAAGAGTCTATTCTAAGATCGACTTGAGATCTGGTTATCATCAACTCAGAGTTCGCGAGGAAGACATTTCGAAGACAGCATTTAGGACTCGCTATGGGCACTACGAGTTCCAAGTAATGCCGTTTGGTTTGACTAACGCACCAGCAGTCTTCATGGACTTGATGAATAGGGTGCAAACCAAAATCTGTATAGATCTGATTGGTATTACATAGAATGCTATTTTGATCTACAACTTCAAAAGCAGAAAGGAGCATGAAGGACACTTAAGTTGATCTTGAATTATTTGAAGAAGGAAGAAATGTATGCAAGTTTCTTCAAATGTGAGTTTTGGCTGTCGGAAGTACAAATTTCTTGAGTTCACGATGTGATTGATAGTGAAGGCATACACGTTGATCCCGCAAAGATTGAGGCAATCAAGGATTGGGCGTCACCCAAGACACCCACCGAGATTCGTTAATTCTTAGGTTTGGCAGGTTACTACCGATGATTTATCGAAGGCTTTTCAAAAATTGCTAGACCTATGACGAAACTGACTCAGAAAAGCGTGAAGTTTGAATGGGGAGAAAAGGCAGAAGCTGCATTCCAGTTATTGAAACAAAAATTGTGTAGTGCGCCAATTTTGGCTTTACCAGAGGGAAGTGAGAACTAGATCGTGGATAAAGCGATGCTTCGCATAAAGGGTTGGGGCGCGGTTTTGATGCAGAGAGAGAAGGGTCATAGCTTATGCCATCCCGCCAACTCAAGGTTCACCGAGAAGGAACTATACCACACAAAACACCCTAAGAGCTTGGTGCCGGTAGTGTTTGCCCTTAAGATTAGTGGAGACATTATCTGTACGGTACCAAGTGTGTTTGTTCACACGATCATAAGATTTTGCAAACACTACCCGACCAGAAGGTGAGCTGAATATGAGGCAAGACGTTGGTTAGAATTTTTGAGCGAACTATGAACTGTTGAGATTCGATATCATCCAGGAAAGGCGAACGGGTGGCGATAGCCCCTGGATCGAAAGGAAAGAAGCAAGCGCGCTACGAGTTTGTGCTTTGGTTACTGAGACTATACGGGTTAAACCCTTCCTAAGCAATTTATAAGTGCTCAATCGGAAGCCAGAAAAGAAGAGAACTTCATCAACGAAGACTTGCGTAGCATGATTAACAAGTTAGAACCTCGCGCTGACGGAACGTTATGCTTAAACAATCGCAGTTGGATTCCGTGTCTTGGTGATTTGAGGGCCTTGATTATGCATGAAGTCCGCATTACTCGAAGTATTCATCCACCCTGGGATTCGCGATAAAGTGTATCAGGAACTTCTGAAAAAGTTATATTAGGGGCCAACAACATTAAAAGCAGACGATTGCCACTTATGTCAGCAAGTGTTAACAATGTGCAAAGGTAAAGATAGAAATAAGAAAACTATCTGGTTTGTTTGTGTTCAAACCAGGAGATCCCAAAATTAGAAATGGGAGACAACATCAACAAGTACTTTTTGTGACTAAACTGCCGAGGTTCCAGCGGCTGTCACAAGACACAGCGATTTGGAGTAATCTTGATCGCATCACTAATTGTGTACCATTTCTTGCCTATGAGAAACATTATGACACATTAAAAAATTGACGAGACAATACTTGAAGGAAGTAGTCTCAAAGCGTAGCGGAGTACCATTTCGATCATCTCTGGATCGCGATGGAAAATTACTTCACATTTTTGGAAGTGCTCTACATAAAGCATTTAGGTACTCGAATTTGGATTGAGTACAGCCTATCATCCAGAGGACCGATGGTCAGAGTGAGAGGACCCATTATAGTACGTTAGAGCAGATAAGTTTACGTGCCTGATGCTACTCGACTATTGGAAAAAGGTTGGGATAAACACTTACCGTTGGTAGAATTTTCATATAACAACAGTTACCATACCGGCATTAAGGCTGCTGCTCCGGTTTGAGTCGATGTATGGGGCGCAGTTCGATCACCATCTGCTGGCCACAAGTTGGCGAGACAGTCGCTCACTTGCCCAGAGATCATCCACTCGTGCACAATCCGAGAGAAAAGTTCAAATCAGAGTCATTATCCAAGCCCCCCGTGATCGTTCAAAAGAGCTATGCCCGATGTCAGAATGAAATACCTCTTGAGTTTCAAGGTAGGAGATAAGGTTCATGTTGAAAAGTGTCTCCTTGAAAAGGAGGTGATACGTTTTGGCAAAAGGGGAAAGCTGAACCCTCGTTATATTGGGACCTTTTTAAGACTTCATAGTCTGCCAAGTAGGAACCGTCTTGCCTATCGTCTTAGAACTTCCCAGAGAAGTTTGAGTAAGTCATAATAACGTTTATTCACGGATTCTCGAAATTGAAGAATATGCATAGGCTATGAACCGCTTGCTATACACCCATTGGATAGATCCAAGTTGACTATAACTGAATTTCATGAAGAACCTGTCGAGATTAATGGACCGTGAGGTCAAGCGTCTTGAAGCAAGAGTCGTATTCAATTGTCAAAGTGCCGCTGGAGACTCCAGGAGAGTTCTGAGTTTCACCTGGGAGCTTGAAGGACCATAAGCAAAAGGAAACGTACCCGCACCTTTTTCACCAACGCTGAGCACCGCTGCAGAGTTGCGTCCTAACTTGAGGACAAAGCTCTTTAACGTGGAAAGAATGAGACAACCCGATATTTCTCCGGTCTCGTTAAAGTAGGCCGTTTCCGTGTAGCAATTTGAATTTTTAAATGGTTCTCGTTCTAGTCATTAACCGTTTAACCGGGAAGTTGTTTCGTTATTATCTGAGAATCGTCTCCGGGAGCGAACCGGGACACCAAACGTTGTAGTATTTCGGCAATATCCGCGTTTTTATGTTTTTAAGCAATATTTAAAATTTCATAATTTTCCGTGTTACCGTTACTCGTTTCGTAATTTACGTGCTTCGTAATTAAGTTATACTTGTACATGTTCATGCATAGTCTTGGAAATTAATTCACCAACTAGCACTATGATCCTAGAATGTTGGAAAAATATTTTGGTCCCCACTTTGACCACTCATAACCGGTTGCAACATGTATTACTAGCATAGGATCCACATTTTTTTGAAATCAAATACCTAGACATGTAAGCATGAAAAATGGAAAGGACTAGTAGTAGTGATGTTTTGATAGGTGGATCATATTGGTCCCCTATTCTTGTCCACCTAGCCCATTCGGCACATACTAGTGTGTGTGTGTGTGTGTGTGAGTTTTGCTAGTTATATACACTTATACTAGCTCATTCTTAACCATTCTCACCAAAGAAAAACACAAGACTACTAACTCCTTTTCTTTTTTCTCTCTATTTTGCCGAACAAAGCAACCACCCCAATCCCTTTCATTTTTGATCTTGATGCATGACCACTTGAAGATTATATTCTTTGTGTTGATTGTTAGTTCATCCGGGGTAAATTTTAAAAACAACGTTTTGGGTTGTTCTTCGATATTCTTCTAACTAACTTTTCGTCGTGTTCTTTGTAAGTCATCTTTATTTTTCTTAAATAAGTTGTACTTTTTGTCATTAAGCGAGCTGATCATCCCGCACAAGTGTACAAAGCGGATCGTTATGAAAATCATTACCTAGTTTTCTATAAAAACACAAGTCTCAAAGTTTAATATTTTGTTTATAAAAGGGAAGAAAAATAAAAAGTAGTTGTACTTTTGCATTTAAAAGTTTATTGTGATTATGTTGATATATATATCGCTATTATTACGTTACGGATATCTATCAGTTTTATTTAAATTTTATCGGTATATTGAGGTTTTGAATATTGTTGGCAAAAAGATTAAGTTAGATGTTGGATTTTGTTTATAAGCATAAATGAAATATCGAAGAGGTTTAGGTTTAAAGCGACTTGTTGGCAATATTTGAGGTGTTGTCGAAAATATGATGATATACTTACGATTCAATAAAAGATGCACTTTGTAAAATATGATAGTTTCACTGAGTCGAAGGTTGAAAAAAAATGGACAGTCAATAATTTTTAGAATAGTCATGCCGAAATTTCGTAAACTTTATAAAAGCGTCAAAATATACTTTTACTAGTATACTATGATAAATTATTAGTAGAAAAACTTAAGTTTCGATGATGAGGATTCAACATTTTTAGTTATCGAGTCAACGTTGATGTGTCAGGACACTAAAAGACAAAATACACTAAAAAGCGATATACACTAAAAGACGAAATGTACTACAACAAATAACACTAAAAGGACGAAAACGTACTAAAAGACAAAATACACTAAAAGACAAAATGTACTAAAAGACGAAATACACTAAAAGACGAAATACACTAAAAGACAAAATAACACTAAAAAATAAATGTACTAAAATAAGACGAAATACACTAAAAGACGTCAAATACACTAAAGACGAAAATTTTCTAAAAGGTTTTGAAGTGTCGAGACTATTGTCAAAACTTATACAACTTTCGAAAGTATGTTTTAAAAAGAGATACTCGTGTCTACTTGTGCTTTGGAGTGATCAGTTTCTCGCGTTAAAACGTTATTCATTACATCATTCTTCTAAACACGACAACTATATGATAGGTTGTCGCCAGAACCGTGAGATTCGTTTTCACGTTGATGATTTCCTTTGACAACTACTCGTATAAGGTGATTTCATAGCCCCACTCTTTTACTCGTTTTTGAATAATGTTTTATAACATGAGGGGTGAAAACATTGCTTGTTTTTAAAACTGGACACAAGTACTATACGTGAGAAATTCCCTGTTTACGTGGCCTAATAGCTATAATACCACTACTGCCTTGAACTACATGAACTGTCCAATCTCTTGACTAGAGGACCGGTCCAAGGAGCGCAATGAATAAATAATCTTTTGGACTACTTATCCCTAACCCGGTTAGTACACATCGACTACCCACGGGGCGCCCGATAACGAATATATGTCAGTCGTACTGGGTTAGGTTTGTCTTTGGTCGACACCTGTGAAGGGCACAAACAAATACTTATAGCAATGTACATGCTAACATACACAATTAGCTTCAGTGTCATGAGCTTAGCGCAACGTAAATACTTTTTATGTGAGGTTGTATTTGTTATAACTGTCGCATACGTGTTGAAATCTTGTGGTCCACTATGATAACGTTTGAAATTAAACCTCTCTATGAAGATTCACTCAACTTTATGTTGACGCCGTTTTAAGCATGATCATTTTCTCAGGTGCTTAGGCATGGATGTTGTTGATTTGACTTATATGGAGTCTAGATGATGTACCAGTTTTCCCAGAAACGTATCTATGTCTTTGAAATGCCGTTGTTAAACATATTTAACATCCGCATTTTAAACTTTAATTCTTTTAACTTGATCGATTGTATAAAACATATATTATTTTCAATTTATGCAACGTTGTTTATTTCTTCAAAACGTAACCCTTAGAGGTCTTTCTTATGCTTTGTACTTGAGATGATCAATCAAGTCACACCTCTGGACACGTGTTCCGTCCAGGCCCCGTCTGGGGGTGTGACACTTTCATCTTCTAGCCCACGAATCAAACTAATAAGGCATCTAATCAAAACACAACAAAAATATATAACCTATTGTAAAACTAAAAGGGAAATTCGACAAACAAGTGTAACTCACTTACATATTTTTGATTAAATAATCCATCACTCATTATTAAATTCTTTCAATATCTAACTTAATATATTAAAAAAATCATACATAGAATAAAGAATGAGGGTCGTTTCACAAAAAAATTGAACTGGATAGAGACTGGACCATTCTGTACTTTTTTTAACTCACTGCTCACGTTTTATAATGAAATATTAATACCAATTATATTGCCTGGGTTAACTAATCGTTTCATCTCTAAATCTAAGTAAATAAATACATAACCAGAGAAGCAATCCACATACACAAAATCGTTACCCATTTGAGTGCGCGGTAATCGAAGATCGCAACGTCGTGGATTTTTGTGTTCTTTCTTGTTCAAGTGGTTGAGAATAAAAAAAACTTGGGCTGGAAAGGGTGACGCTAGGGTAATATATGAAGATATAAGGAGATAAGTTATTGAATGGATTCGAAAATGATGGTTTTAGGACCAGAAATTGATGAGATTGACCTAAAGATGGTGGTTAGGGTTTGAGAGATACAAATAAGGATGAAGATTGAATTACAGGGAATGGGAGAGGAAACAGTTTTGGCATTATCATATGCTATATTTGTGGAAAAGTTAATTTCCCAATTTGCCCTTAATTTAATTTTTTATTTCAAATAAAGTTGCATATATTTTCAAAATGCCATATTGCATTGTCATATTGTACAATATGTATAATTAGGAGTACAAAGGTGGTTCTCGCAGTTCTATTTAAAAAAATTAATTCCAAATCTAGCCATTAAAATTTAAGTTTCATGATTCTTTAATAAAAATTGATCCCGGTCTCAAAAATTAATCTACTCACCTTGTCACTTTTAAACGCCAAATAACAATAGCAAAATTAAGCAACTAATTATACACATATACTATGTGTGGAATAAAACTATGTCGTTTTGACATAGTTTGCTACATTGGTGCTACAGTAACCGACCCATTGGGCTCCTACTTTGGGCTGGCCCATTTGACTTTTTTTTTGTTTTTCTTTTTCTTTAACTAGGCAACTTTAAAAAAAATTGCTCGCCACAAAATAGGAAACAAATTTACAAAAGTACTTATTTATTCAGATCAAAAAATATCCGCAACATGAGACCAAACACAAAAGCCCATATAAAAAAAAGAAACTATTGCACAAAATTAATAAAAAAAAAATTTTGCTCGGCACAAAATAAGAAATTTTTTTTATAAAAGTATTGACTTATTCAGATCAAAAAATACCCACGACATGACGTCCAACACATAAACCCATATTAAAAAATAATATTAAACATAAGACCGGAAAAAATAAAGCCGCACAAAATACAAAAAAAATAAAAAAATTTAACGGCCCGCATCAACGCGTGGACAATCATGGTTAACACATATTTACCCAAATCTTATAAAATTATATTAAAAAGAACCCAAATACAAAAAAAAACAACCTTTAACCACATAATTTTTTAAAAATTAGCACACGCAAACCACACTTATAAAACTTTGAAATCTTACCATACAAATTTAAAAAAAAAACACCTACATCTGTAATAAAAGAAACACCGCCCCGCAGCAACGCGCGGGAAACTATGCTTGTTACTAGTAAAAAGTAGCTTGCCTAATATTGTAAAAAACGTGACTAAGCACATTCGGCTTATGATCCAGCCTAATGTAACTTGATCTCAAAATAGATATAAGCCTAACATAGCTCCTTATACCTGGCCAGCTATTTTTAACAATAACTGATCTAAGAGAGTCCAGCCCATGTAATGTAAACAATACCTAGTCATTAGGAGGTACAACTTACCCTAATATTTCTCATATCATCATATCCATAACCCTAATCCTTATCATTCGCCACACACCAGTACACCACTCACCTATTTCCAACCTTATCTACCAAATCTCAACCCTTTCCCTAATATTTCTCCATGTCATCATATCACAAGGATTTTTTACCCGGCGGCTTCGCTAAGGAGCGCGAGGTTTCCCTTTCATTTAGCATGTATGCAAAAAGCTTGGCGCCTTTGCCTGAATGCTGTTTAAATCACTGATACATTCAGTCATATGCCCTTTGCTATTCACTGCTCTATACCAGAATGTCAATTTGATATAAAAATCAGTATCGAAACATACATGTACAATCAATGTAGTAATTTCTACTGAAAGAGAACTGACTTTGATACAATGTGAAATCTAAAATAAATTCTCAAATAACAAATTTTCAAATCTTGAAAGATACTATGTTAAAATAAAGAAAGAAATATGATGTGTAAAGCAATCACCCAACCTTTACCAAGAATAGTGTCATGGAAGAAGGAAAAAGAAAATGGTTATGGTCGCGCTAAAAGTTGAGTTCGTGGATGACGATCATTTTTATACCATTAGGCTGCTTAGTTACGGCCAATCCAACGCACCCTTTCTGAGGCCTACTATGGCGTGCCGGCCTGCTAAAAAGACCATAATTTTAGTTGGAAGATGGACCTACCACATGAAGTGGAATTGAAAATAGTACCGGTTGTAAAAGGAACACTGTTACTATGCACCTTTCTTTGACAGGCCGACATGAGTTTCGTGCTGAAGCATTGGGGCCCACCTTGTGGTTTTTCTTCGTACGTTTTTGTTAAGTTACCCACCCACATGTATGTAAACACCTGAGGACATTTTATATAAATAAAATAGCCGGTACACCTTCAGTGAACTTTATTAATCTATTTGTATATTAAAGCAAATTTGAATGTATATGTCCAAATTTGAATTTATAAATGACTCCATATGGGAGCCAATAATTGGTCCTAAATAATTCCAATAGCTATTGGAAACCGAACAATAAAAAAATACTCTGATTCAACCTAACATAAGTGTATGCATTAAAAATAGGCCAAAACCTCAGAAACCATGGTTACCCAAAAAAGAATAAAGACATACATTTTTTCGGGCGCAAGCAACTGTTTGCTCTCTCCAATCATTCAGAGTTGCTAACCTGCAAAGGTCAAGCCACGGGTGATATTTACGTCTTAAAAAAATTAAAAACCATATCCCCTGAGAAGCACAACAACACCACACCCCCACCTCCCCCCTCCAGTAAAAAAAAAATAAAAAAACACCACACAACAAACCCACCACAACCACAACAAAGAGGTTTATGCGAAAGTTTAAAAGTGTATATACTTAATATCACTTGATAAGTAAAAGTTGCAAACGGACAAGATTCTGTTAAAGCAGCGAAACAAACATATCACTTGGAAGGGTGGCTCGCTAGGCATTTTTCTGCTTTTGTATTTACTCGCCCGACTCGCATGACAGCATTTGACTTGACACATTAGGTAAAATTAGCGTTTCAGCTATTTCATTTTACAGAAAAAGACAGAAATAAAAGTTCATGGCAATTTCCGTAACTACTTTTCAAGTTAAAGGGTGTTTGGCGTTGCAAAACAAACTGAAACACAGAAAAGCAGATTTCACTACGGATTCAGGGTCGCAGGTCGCTCACCTGCCTTATCCTACCTTGTACTTTTCAACGGGAATTAGTACCCCGTCAATCTTTTTCTCCCTTATTTTTTCCAACTGCCTAAAGTCTCGACTATTTCAGGAAACCCAACTTATGCCTACGCCCAACTCCTAACAAAATTAAAAACAAAAAAGAATCAAAACTTGATAAAAAAATCTAACCTTTTTGACAAGAAATACATTAAAAGGATCAACCTACTGTGTCTCAATAAGCCAACATAAGAGCAGTTTGGTTATTAAATAAACAACTTCAATCTGCTGTAAAATAACAATCCCTAACATCAACATAATAAGGCATTTACCTGTATTTGTCTCTATTTAAAACAAAATATGTAGCAGGACATCAGCTGAAAAAATAACATCATTAAAAGTACT
The DNA here is from genome assembly GCA_026074375.1 of Tanacetum coccineum. Taxonomy (NCBI): domain Eukaryota; kingdom Viridiplantae; phylum Streptophyta; class Magnoliopsida; order Asterales; family Asteraceae; genus Tanacetum; species Tanacetum coccineum. Next base: position 16,751 of record BQNB010051986.1, read on the forward strand.
TTGTCGGGTGATTTTTATTTCTTCATTAGATGGAAAGCAGAACATATAACAAGAGTAAGTTAAGTAGTAATACGAATCTAGTGCATTTATATAAGGAACTAAGGGGGCGTTTGGATCAGCTTATTTTGTTAGGCTGGCGGGCCTTATTTGAATTTTTAAAAACCACATAGCGCCCCTTTTCAGCTCTCAATGAATTTATCTAGTGCCGACGCTCGTCTTGCAGCTTATGGAGTTAATTAAAGCCATAAGTCGTAAGCCAGAAATATATGTGCCTATGAGCTTTTTTAAATTCAAATTAGGTACCTATAATGGCCTGAATAAAAGTGATCCAAACACCATGCGAGATAAGATATATTATAAGCACGTTCTATATATTAAAATACTTTGTTTGTGCCCTAGAAGTATGTCCTTTTTTTATATAAGGCCAATCCAAAGAGTCTTAAAACTTGTTTCTTTAAAGGCAATACATAAAAAATACTGCTACATATCCTGGTGCGTATTGTATTTGTACCGGCAATACTCATATGTAACTATCTGTATCCTTCAGCTTTCGAGGGGCTTTATTGAATGAGCTGAGTAAAGATGAGGCTTCTCTTCCTGGTCCCCTTTAAATAAAAGATACACCCTTATAAATGTGGTATGTTGAGCAGGAATAAGAAATATAGGTAAACTGAGATGGAGATATTTCTTTCTATTATGGATAGACGTCATAATCATGTTTCATTAAACAAACTATGTAAAAGAAACCCATATTTTTTTACAGAATCAAACACACAAAACGCCATAGTAGAAATCTCTTATTAATATGCACATCAGCACATATCATATGTAAACATTTTTTTTATTCAAGAACTGGGTTGTAATAGACATAACGAATGACTGAAGAGAAGTTACGTGTAATATAGAAGTAAATAGTGATTAAAGTATTTATTGCATCACACTGTTTTGGAGGTTTCAAGAGGATAACAACTCAAATGTAAAGCAAATTTTGTTCTTCCAACATGGTTTTAAGTCGAATACACAAAGCAAGACACAAATTAGTGAATGTACTTCCCCAAATGAACAAATTGACTTAATCCAAAATTAACAACATTAAGGAATGTTGTATTCCTTTCAAATGGGCATTTATATAGCCAAGAATGCCGTTTAAACGTTTTTTATTTTTCATGCCCATTCTCGTTAAAAGGAAATGGACTACATTTTCAAAGATAGGTAATTTGCTGACATCTTGGTAACCGTCTGACGGATGAAATTCCCAGACATTATTTAAATAGTAATTAGTAATTTATTGCCAGGCCTGGACTCTACGAATATGCGTCAGCACAACATCTCCTTATTTAAGTTTCGACCAAATAGACAAACAAAAATCATATAACATAATGGTGCCTCTTTAGTCATTTGTGGTCTGCCGTATGCCTTTGACATATCCAACCCATCTTTTCAAAGCACGTCTCTATTCTATAGTAACACAATCGCACATTCACAAGATTAGGCATTATCCATTGAATAGTTCCCGAAAACAAAAGAATCAAGATCACGTTACTCGTTAAATTGAGAATGTGTAGAAACTTCTGCATATGATTTTTGGTCAAGATAAATCTACCTGGGACTCCCCTAATGCACTCAAAAAAAACAATGGTTCTAACGAATGTCCTTTACTTCCCACTAATGTGACCAACACGTTATTTGGTAATGACTTTAGAGTTATCACATGAGCTACTAATCACTAAATTAAATAGTCAGCTCTTTATAAGAAATCATTTTTCGATACGTCTAACAAAAGTTTACACAGCCCAAAAAGTTACCCATTCTGACTAAGTTAGAAAGTTATATTTTAAAAAACCCTCATCTCCTATTTGTAGCAACTTGGAAAGTGACATTTCTAAAGACCCCGGTAAATCAAAAAGGAAGCCAAGATGGTATGCCTTGCCATCATCAAGCTGTTCCCGAAAACTTTAGACAATCTTTGAAAGGCAGAACACTTCAAAAATTGATAAAAAAGGATCTGAACCCGGCATGGTAATGTGTGCAGAATAAGCCCAGCATGATCCAGAATGATCCAGTAAATAATTAGGCTCAGATGTGTAAATCGGGTTATGGGGGTCGGGTCACAGAATGTTCTGGATTCCACCATGGCTGAAAACGAAACCCGGTTGCATAGTAACAATTTATACTACTTCATCCGGTCATTGCCACACCAAGTTACGGTCGGACCTTAAACGACCCATTTCATTCCTCTCAGATTACAACAATCATCACAACCCATTTGGAAAGGTTCTTCGATATAAAAAGGGTGAACATGAAAATCATTGACTGATTGATTACGATTTAAAATTTTTTTAATTCATTAAAAAAACTCATCCCATTCAACCCCAAATATAGCTTTTCAAAGTAACATTTAACTTATCTAAACTACCTTAAAGTAACTATTTTCTAGTAAGCAATAATCTATCTTCGATGTTTATGAAAGAAAGACGCAGGGGACATGCAACACCAATTCAACACCATGAATAATTAAAAAAAATTATGATGCATAGATATATGGAACAACATACTTCTAACTTGAACTCCAGATAATCACAATTTTGAGTCCCTGTTTAATTTGCAATCTGTTGTAGGCAAGTTTTGAGTTAAGTAAAAAAAATTAGTAAGCCCCAAACAATAAAAAGACCTAACTTTTACTAAATTGTTAAGAAAAAAAATCTAATTTTAAAAATTAGATTCAAGATACTTACAAAAGTTTCTACTATGTTTTGCGATGATCACTGCTATCGATAAGTATTGTGCAATTTTTGTTGTGTTAGTATAGTAGGTTTGATGAGATGGATAAGATGAATGAAGATGGATTTGGTGAGGGAGATGACTCAAGGGGCAAGTGTACGTCGGTTGAAGAGAGTCACTGTAAGAGATATGAAAGAATGAAAGAGAGTAGTGTGTGTAGAAAAGGTGTGGCTACCAGTGTGTATAATGAAAGATTGGGTCGAGTGGGCTGCTAATTTTAAATGCCTCATCATTTATACCTCGGGACAACAATCTTACTCTTTAATATAGTAGTATAATAACCCTAATCCTTATCATTTGCCACACACTAGTACACCACTCACCTATTTCTAACCTTATCTACCAAATTCTACTAACCACATATAAATAGATGAATGTAGTGGTGATAGCAGATGACATCGTCAACCGTCAGCGTCTAACTTCAGCAGCTTTTCTCTTTTTTGACCACACAGTGAGTGGAGGGGGGGTCCAAACACATGTAATAGGGTGACTGTAGAGGACACGAACAATTTTTTTTTTTAAACATATACATTAATAATTAAACTTGTTTACAAATTAAATACGGAAATACAAAAATACACGGAAGAAAAGACGGAAAAAAATTACGAAAATAAAATTATCAACTTGACGGAATTTAAAAAGTACAACACAGATATGTTTTAAAACATATAATACTCGATTAGTATTCGTTGCAGAATAGTAGTTGTTTGCATTTCAAATTTGAAAATTACATTATGACAATTGAAATAGTTAATTCGCAAAAAGTCTGAAAATAACATTTACGGAATAGAATAAAAATAATGTTAAGCCTATATGAAACTTTATCTTACGGCAAAACCTCAACCACATTTCTTTTTTTGTAAGTGTTAAGGTAATGACTTTGATGGTTTAAGAGTATAAAACTGAGACATTGGCAAGTACATAGCAGCCTCTACTGTAATATCCTTTTCATTAACTACTATCATCAAGGACTTTGTAGTTTATTGTTCAAGTTACTGTACCCGATAGATCTTTCAGTGTACATTTTAAATCTCCAAATTCATATGGAGAACAAGACATTCACTATTATGCAACAACTTGTTCAAGTTTTCCCTTTTTAAGAAAGTTGTCGATGTCTCCCAAACATCTAGTTACAGTGGCACCAAATGCATTCACATACTTAGTGGCGCTAACCCACGCCTCACTGTTAAAATCAACATCCTCACCCACATCCTCAACAACTTTCTGCCATACTATTTTGTGTTGGACATTTAAAAGCCCCCTATCCGGTATCAAAGAATAAATACATTTTCTTTAAGCAGCCTTTGGCCTCGCTGAATCAAGCTCGCAGGAACGGGTATTATCCTAACTGGGTTTGGTGGTTGAGGAAGATGGTTTCAACCACATATTGCTATTAGGAGAGCTGAACAACACCTGTTTAGCGACCGGGTTTTATGGTAACTGCGATTTGGGGTGTATGGAGATGGATTTTAACCTGTGCCGCTACTAGGTAGAACGCAGCAACATGTGTTAAATGGAGATCAGAATCGTCTATATCAAGACTGTATTCCCATGGATCATTTTCGTTAGTGAAATTGGAATCCATCTGGATAGTTGGATAAGAAGTTGTGGGATATAATGAGGAGATGGTAGGGGTATTTATAACGAAAAACTAGCCGTTGGAATTCAAAATTTGAAAATATAATAACGGAATTTAAACTACAATACTTTATTTAAAACATTAAATTAAAACAACATTACACTAAAATAGTTTCTAGTTTATTAATCTAATGACTCGTAATCTGAATCAATTCTCATCACCCCAAATTCCATAAAATATTCATCATCATCAGCTTATTTTTGCCTAATCTTCTCCTCCCATGCCATTTCATCCATTGTTTGTTCTTCTAGTGTTTCTCTTAAGGCTTCTTCATCTAGATGTAGTTGATGTAACTCTTCCGCAATAAGGTATACATCACCAATCTCATGTGTCTGTGATGACGAACCACCTATATGGGTTTCTGAGCGGTGGTTGTATTTTTCATGTATCCAAGCTAACTTAGCTTTCATTTGTTTTTCTAGTTTTGCCGCCTTTCTGTACATAGAAAGATTTAGCTCGTAATCATTATCAGAACCTTCTTTTAAGAAAGTGTCGATCAAAGCACGGCTCTCTTGTGGAATATGATTACATTTCTCGTATGCTTTTCTAAGATCTTCTTTAGTTGTACATGCATTATCAAATTGCAAGGCTAAATCCAGAATCGCTTTCTGATGAACCATATCTTCATCAATTTGTTTTTGAACAAAAGCTTAGATTTCATCGTTGCTATGTGGTATCGAACAAGCCATTTAAAAAAGATAATGAAAGTGTATAAAATGTATGTGTTTTGTGATTAAAAATGGTATAAAAGTAAGATTTTATAGTGAATGGGGGATTGTTTATTTTTTTTTTTAAATAAAAATATAAAATAAAGAGTTAATTTTTTTAAATATGAAATCTTCCTCCAATTCCAAGGTCGTGCAGAAGACCCTAACTTTGCAAAGGTTGGGGGTGACCAGGTCTTGCTTCGGTCGACGTAGTGGGGTGACCAGGTCCCTTTTATTGCCACATGGGACGATCGACCGCAAAAGTTCGTCCCATTACGTTTAGCCTTATATCATCCTCTAAAAAATCACGGATCATATCCACATCTGCTCACCTCAAATCAAAAACACAATTAGAAAGACACTCACCATACAGCCTATACATTAAACCTACTAACAATCACAATTCGTTGAGTTATTTCAGCCACTAAAAACAAATCAACATAGTCCACTATTCGGCTTCAAAATCATTCAATGGTCTTAGGTAGGTTTCGACTTGTTTTCATTTTGAGTGTCTTGTAATCGAAATAAAGAATGATTATAAACCAAGTGTAATAAACCATTCTTTATTTTCGAATATTAAAAGGGATTAAACCCAACACAAAAGTCTGTTTTATTGTTTCGAGTCTATTGTGATGGAGGATGAATGTGATGGGGTTAAGGTGTTATATGTGACGAAGGGTTTAGGTAGATTTGTGGATTTGTTAAATTTGAGATGTGAGGGTTGATGTAATTGATGTTGGATGTTGCCTGATGTTGGCTTATGTTTGATTCGAGTCGGTACTTGTTCATCTCGTGTCCTTCTTGTCTTTTCCGTTTGTTTGACTCGTTGACTCGAAGAGTTTGACACGGTTAACTCGGTAAATACCGAGTTAACTCAGTCTGAGTCATGTAAAATATGACAATACATAATTCGCACACAAACTGTTGCAACATATTTCGCTTGGCTATAACAAAACAGGCAGAGTAATGTTTCAAGAAAATGTCATATTTCGCTTGAAACAATGTAATACATATTTCGCTCACATCATAGATATTTCTCTCACATCATATATATTTCGCTCACATGATACATATTTCGCTACCTTCAAACATGCATATTTCGCTAGCATCAAAATGAGCCCAGAAAAAGTTTGAAAATTAAGCAGATCTGAGAAACCATGGACGAAATAAGCAGACTCAGACCCATAAAAAATAAGCCACTAAGTTGTCCTATTTTTTAAATCTAAAAATAACATAACCATAAATAAACTGCCAAGACAGATCCGTGACAAAGGACAACAAAAGGAAAAATTTGATAAATGACAGATTTGAGACCACCAACCAGATCCAAAAACGTAAACCGACCCAAGATTGGAACCGAGGCTCTGTTACCAATTGAAAGAACTAAAGAATCTATGATCCGGTGGTCGGGAAATAAATGAGAGAGAGAGTAGAGAGAGAAATAAATGTGTAAAATGAATAAAGAAAGAAAATATTACAAGAGTCTATGGAAGCCATGGAGGGGTATTTATAGTCTATACGCTTCTAAACTATACATAGTTGCCTATTCTAGTCCTTGCGTATGAGACTATGATCAACTATGTTAATTCCGTAATGTCGTCACGTAAAATGGATTTCTAACAACATTTCCGTCCAATTTATTTCTCTAGCAAAACTCTCAACAACGCTCAACAAAATTATACGGTCACTGAGAAAGAACTACTTGCCATTGTTTTCACTTTCGATAAATTTCGATCGTATCTTATTCTTTCAAAAATCGTCGTTTTCATAGACCACTCTGCATTAAAATATCTGTTTGCTAAGCCGGATGCTAAACCACGTCTTATTCGTTGGATTTTACTACTCTAAGAGTTTGATATTGAGATCAAAAATAAGAAAGGAGCAGAAAATGTAGCAGCAGACCATTTGTCACGACATGAAAATCCACATCTGGAGGAGTTAAAGGATGACGATATCGATGATAATTTCCCTGACGAAACTTTAATGAACGTCTCCTCAACCGAGGAAGATAAAATCCCATGGTTCGCTGATTTCTCCAATTATCTAGTGGGAAAATTCTTAGAAAAGGTTTGACTTACGCCCAACGATGCAAATTCTTTTCCAAACTTAAGCACTATTTTTGAGACGAACCATATCTCTTCAAAATGTGCCCTACGGAATGATTAGGAAATGTGTTTATGGGGCTGAAACTCAAAAGATTCTCAACGAATGTCATCATGGCCCTACTGGGGGACACTATGGTCCTTCTACCACAACAAAGAAAGTTTTTGATGCTAGTTTCTATTGGCCAACAATCTTCAAAGAGGCTTATACTCTAGTTTAAAAGTGTGATGCCTGCCAACGTTCTGGTAGTCTTTCACGAAGAGATAAGATGCCTCAAAACATCATCCAAGTCAGTGAAATATTCGACATATAGGGAATCGATTTCATGCGACCATTCCCTAAATCCTATAAGTTCGAATATATTCTCGTTGCTATTGACTATGTGTCCAAATAGGCAGAAGCAGAAGGTTTACCCACCAACGATGCACGAGTTGTGATCAATTTTCTCAAGAAGCTTTTCTCTCGATTTGGCATTCCCAAAGCCTTAATCAGTGACAGAGGTACTCACTTCTGTAAAAGGCAAATGGATAAAGTTTTAAAATGATATAGAGTTCATCATCGTTTCGCTACAGCTTACCATCCGCAAACCAGCGGCCAAGTTGAAAACACCAACAGAGCCTTAAAGAGAATTCTCGAAAAAACAGTCAAAGATAACCCTTCCATTTAGTTGAGAAAATTTGATGATGCTCTGTGGGCATTTCGTACGGCATACAAAGCACCAATTTGCACTACACCATATCGGTTGTTATACGGAAAAACATTCCATTTGCCGTTTGAAATCGAACATCATGCCTATTAGGCTTTAAAAAGCTGTAATCCTGATCTTAAACTCGCAGGAGAAAAACAATTTTTGCAATTGCATGAACTCGATGAATTGAGACTCCAAGCGTATGAGAATTCCAAGCTCTACAAAGCTCGAACCAAAGCGTATCATGATAGGAAGCTTAGAATCCAGAAAGAATTTAAAGCTGGAGACAAAGTTCTCTTATACAATTCAAAGTACAAGTTCAAAGCTCCAAAACTCAGATCAAAATGGTATGGACCATTCGTGGTCAAACATGGTTTTCCGTCTGGTTATGTCGAGTTATATGACAAACACGGAGAAAGATTCATTGTCAATGGACATCGTGTTAAACTATACCATGATGAGGAGCAAATTAATGAGCTGACAACTGAAGAAATTCACCTTATGTGCGAACAAGGAAAATTGAAAGCTATTCCATTCATGGCACCATTTCCGGCAGACTATCGCGAAACCATGCCATGGGTCGCAGAAAAACCGTTCATATACAGCGTAGTGGAAAACACTTGCAATGAAGCTAATCTGTATGACCTTGATGAAACCGGCGAAGGAATAGTTAAAGGGAATTTCCTTTACGTCAAAAAGGATCCGAGTAAGAAATCTCCACTCGGGGAAAAATGAAGCTTAAAGAAGTATGAGTCCGGATGATGACTCGTTAATAAAATAAGCGCTTCTCGGGAGGCAACCAGTGTATTTTCTGTATTTTAATTTATCGCTTTACTTCCAAAGTTTACACCCGGATCTTTTAAAACAATGTCAAGCTTAAGTGTGGGGGTGTAAAAAAATTAAAATTAAAAATTAAAAATAAATAAATTAAAAAAATCCAAAAAATATTGTGCTTTTCGTAGTTTGTATAAAGATTACTGCAGGTTATAATGCCAGAAGCATGTTGACAAATGTCATGCCCGGATATCTAGTTCTCTCTTACTCTTATTTCCCTATTTTATGTTTTGTTTCATTTTGTCACATTAAGGACAATGCTAAACCTAAGTGTGGGGGGAGTAAATAGGGAAAACGAGGTATATTTTTAAATTTCCACATCTTTGGGCCGATTTTAAATTTGTTTGTGTGCTTGTTTGCCCTCGTAATCTAGTTGTTTTCACACATTTAGAATATATAACTAGATTAATCAAGTGGTAAAATCTATAAATTTTGAAAAACTGAGATGTGTCCCGATTACTATTGCAAACCATTCTGGGATCGATAACATTTTCTAGCACATATTATAGCCCTTCCACTAAATTGTGAAGATTTAAGCCTATTTCATATATAGCATACATCTTTTTATGCTTGAATTTTTTTTGCTATGAGTGTCCCGGTGATTTTATTTATTCTAGAACTTGTGCTTGTAAATCATTATGATTGCCGCAGTAAGATCATACTTGTATGATAATAAGTGTATGTGCGTGATAAAGAAGCAATTTATGAGACCAAATGGCCTTCCAATTTTACCTTAATGCCTTGAGCTAACCATCTCGGTTAATCAATCTTTTCGTATAGACCGACTTGATTAGTGCTCACCTTTAACACCAGATACCCCTGATATTCTCAACCATCTTGTTCCTAATTTATAAATCCACCAAAGATATACACCATTTAGCCTAATCCTTACCCTAGTCAAATTCTATTGGTTGGTTGCTAGCTACTTGGAATGATGGTTGTTATGTAGGAAATCCTTATGAATGTTGAGAAAATTGCTAGCTCCATGTCTTTTGACATTTTGCTTTATGATGATCATCGATCGAAGGTTGATCGAGTTTCGGTATAAATAAAAATAATAATAAAAGCCAATGTGCTTTATAATATGAAGATGAAGGAAGACGAAGAGAAATTGGTATCGATTAGCCAATGTGCTAAGATGTGATACGAAAAAAATATGAATAAAATAAAATGTATCATCACTCAAATTTACATGGATAGCGGAATGTGGTAGCTAGCGACGCTTGGTTTGTAGACTTTCGACTTACAACTCCAAAACATTTCCATGACTTGTCCACTAAAACCCGACAAACTGCTTCTTTAGATGTATTCACTTGGTGCTTACGCCCCATCGGTTGTTGTTTTGTTTCTTGTACAAGCTTATGGCAATAAATCTAGTCATGACTGAGCTTTCAGTGTGATTTCTCTTACTCCACCAACAAATAATAAAATGAGTGATGAGTGAATTATACTTCATTCCTTTTTTGTGAGGTGCTTAGAAATGTTAATCAAGCAAGAAAATCGACGGGTATTGTCAAACATCTCAACTTTTCACCAATAAAGCATAAGCGATGAGTCTCTTCTTGCATTTGTACTTGAAAGACTTGCATCATATTTTTCTGAATGACTTTCCTGTACCGTGTTGATTTGTTTTCTTTAATTCTCGATTTGCTTGAGGGCAAGCAAAGGTTAAGTGTGGGGGGGGATTTGATAATGCTCAAATTAAGTATGTTTTTAGTAGCGTTATCCGTACTTTTGTATAAGTTATTTGGCTATTTATCTGTGGTTTTGTTACTTTATTGTATCAAAGTGTGTTTGCAAGTTTATTTGTAGCCAAGTACAGGAAAAGAGAAGAAAAGAACGAAGAAATCAAGTTTTACACGAGTACGAAGAATTCCGAGTCAAGACTAAAGATCTGAAGCATTTCAAGAATACAAGATCTAATCATTCGAGCTTCCAAGTCCCAAGGATGAGCCTAAAAGAAGATATACTAAAGTATAAAGACCCACGACCAAGCACGATTCAAACGGAGAGCATAAACGCAAAATCAAGCAACATTCGCCTGGGGACGAAGCCCCAACCGGCCGGTTGAGACGACGAGCCAGGCGGCTCATCTGCGTTTGATGTACCATTTTTATCTTGAAGCTCCTTGAACGATCAAGAAGGATCTAGACTTCTATTTCCTGGCATTATATGACCCTTTGGCCCCAAGTTAAGCATTAAATATCCCTAGGTCATCCTAGTAGTATAAATAGGGTCCTATGGCTAGTGTTTTCATATCATATCATTATCAATCAATCCCATTAACAAAGATCTCTACTACTCTCTCAAAGCCATAAACCCTTCTTAGAATCCCAAGAAAATCCTAGAAGTTTGAAGGAGAAAGAAGCCATTTTAGGAGGTCAAGAACATCAAGAATTCTTCAAGGCATCCAAGCTTTATTTCTTGTAATATTTACATACTTTATAAGAACCTTTTAATCATGTTTATGAATCCTTTAATTTCTGGAAATATGTCTTTGTTTTCTATGAGTGGCTAGTATCTTTATACACTTGATTAAATGATGTTTGTGGAATGATGATTTGATTATGATTGTGATAACATGTTTTCTTCAATTTTAAGCTATTTTCTAAGATCCATCTATACTTATGATTCATGTGACATTGTTTTATTAAAACCGGATTGATTGTTAAACATATCATAGGACGAAAGGGATCTTGTTAACCAATCAATTGTTACCTTTTGTCTATGATTGACTACCTTTTGTATTGACCATTTCTTAAGCATTTTGATCTAACAAGAATCATAATTGTGGGTGTTAACATGCTTATGAAACTAACTGCGAATCAAACTAGTTAAAACATGAAGTAGTCTTGAATTGATTGATTGAACGTAAAGCTTGTTTATGTCACTTAAGGTCTTGACGAAGATTGAGGGTTTTGAAAACAATAGATTAGAGCACCATCTAATTCATATAATTAACATGTTAAAATGTTCATCACAATCATACAAATTGGATTTCCCAAACTAGTTTAATCAAGTATAGTTTTTAATCATTTGAATCTTTATAATCATCATTAGGTGTATGATAGAATTGTTAGCACTAAACTTTAAAACCACCTAAACACACTAATCCCCACGAACGATCCCGGCTTACCATACAATCTCTTGCTATTAAGGGACGAATACACTTGGTCGTATGTGTTGCTAAGAAATTCGGTATCCGTGTTATAAATTTAAAACTTATCAGTATCGCACGCATTAGGAGTTCATTTCCCTAAGACGATACATATAACACCTACTCCGAACCATATTATATATTCTCCATAATTATCTCATATCACCGTACTTACTCTTACGCCGGAGTTGGTCTCGGAATAACACCCCGGGGCGAGCTAACGGTGTTCTTTTTTATTTTCAGCTAGGATACGAAGGAGCAATCTCTATATTCACGAAGGCTGAGGTCTATTTTACCAAGCTCAAGAAGCCCACATAAATTTACCTCAACAATTGATATTACAAAATCTTTCCAAATCCGGGTTGTTAGAAATCCCTGACGGATCCCTTGGTTTACACTGGACGAATCCCTTCTAAATGGATCCGCCAGAAGTGTGGGATCAGGGATTTTTTTGGCTATAAATAACAGCCCAATTCTCATCATCTCTTCATTTATATCATACATTCATGCTTACATTATTCTAACATCATTCTAACATTAGTTCCCTGGTCATTTCATAGTCTACACCTTTGTTTTTAGTGATTTACTAACCTCTTTGTAGAAGAGAAGATCATTAGCTTTTGCATACAAGACATTCATGCTTCAAGCTACTTGTTGCTAGTCTTCACCATTATATCAAGACCATCTTGTTGTTCTTGTATATCATTTTCATACATTGTATCACAAACAATATAACTTTGTAAAGGTTGGATAGTGCTTAGGTTGGTTCTACCTCGAACTAGAACCTGATATTTAGCTTTGTACCGGATAAAGTATAAGCGATGTTAGGTTGGTTTACCTCGAACTATAACTCAATATTTAGCTTTGTACCAGATAAAGTGTAAGCGACGTTAGGTTGGTTCTACCTCGAATTAGAACTCGGTATTTTGCTTTCTACCAGATAAAGTGTAAGCGACGTTGTGAAACTTCTCTGCTGGATAAGGAGCTTGTGGACATAGTGTTTACAAAATCTTGAGTTGGGTACTCAGGGAGTGGAGTAGGGTGAAGAAAGGAGTCTTCGTAGCCGAACCACTATAAATACTCTTGTCTTGATTTGATCTTTTCATACTTTTCTTTTTGCATTTCATACTACTTAATGTTTATATTCTTGCATTTATTCTCGAGTATACATTTGTGTATACTTCAATATCCAAATATTTCACATTAACTTGATCTAAATATTTTGAAACTTAATTTTAATCGGTAAAACTATACAACCCTCATTTCAAGTTTTCTACAATTGACATCAAGAGCAGGTTATCAAGTTTCTTAAAGTATATTGTATTTTAAAATATTGAAATACGATCTAATGGATTTTGAAAACTACAAAGAGGTGTAAAGACCACCACTCTTTAAAGCTAACGGCTTTATAAATTGGAAAAATAGATTTGAAACCTATGTGAAATATAAAGATATTGATCTTTGGCATATTATTGTTGATGGTGATTATAGACCTATTTTTAGAAACAACACTACCGGTAGAGATGAAAGCCTTCCTTATGAACGCCATAATGATGAACATAAGAAAATGCTTTCTAAAAATAATGAGGCTAAAATGGTTTTATACAATGTTTTTCCGAAAAAGGAATATGAAAGAATATTTATGCATAAAACGACCAAAGAAATTTGAAACTCTTTAGTAATCACTCATCAAGGTAATAAACAAGTCAAAGACAATAAAATAGTTCTATTTGTTCAACAATATGAATAATTTTCAATTTTGGACGATGAAAGTATTTAGAGTGCATTTGCTAGTTTTAACACTATTATTACTTCATTAAAAGCACTTGACGAATATTCTTCAAATATAGATTATGTCAGGAAATTTCTAAGGGCACTTCAAAGAAATGGAGACCAAAGGTGACGGACATCGAAGAATCATAGGACTTGTCGACTCTTTCTCTCGACGAGCTCATTGGCAACCTAAAGGTCTACGAAGTGGTATTATAAAGAGATTTCAAAATCTCAAAAAGTAAGAAAGACAAGTATAAGTCACTTGCACTAAAATCCAAGAAGGAATCAAGCGATGAAGAAACTTCCACCTCGGGAAGTGAAGATGAGAATACGCCATGGAGGTAAGGGACATTAAAAAGTTCTTTAGAAGAAGGGGAAGGTTTGTTAGACAACCATATGATGACAAGAAAACTCTCCAAAAAGTCAAAGATGACAAGAAAGAAAAAGGCGAAGAAAGTGTTTTAAATGTGGTGATCCAAATCACTTCATATGTGATTGTCCTAAATGCCCAAAAAGAGACCAAAGGCATTTGTTGGCGGTTCTTGAAGGGATAGTGAAGAAGAGGAGGAACTCAAGAAGGACGGTTTTTGTCTCATGGCTCATGAATCCAACGAGGTACACTCCAACTCTCTTTGCTATAGTAGTTCTTTAGATGACGAAACCTTACAAATTAAATATAACAAACTATGCAAAATTAGTCTTGAGATCATTAACAAAAACAATCATTTGAAAACTAAAAAGGAACTTTTAGACAATGAGGTTTTTGAACTAAAATAGAAAATCAAAAGGTTTGAAAAAGATAAACGAATTGACATAGGATGCAAGTCTTGTCAAGAACTTCGTCTTGAAACTAATAACCTAAATTAAAGACAAGATACTCTTGTTAAACAAGCGTCTACATTCACCAGGTTTGAAAATAGTGCACATTGTTTAAATGAAATGCTTAGTAATAGAAGTCATCTTACGGAATGTGACTCTTTGAATAGTAAAGTCAAACAAGTAAAATTTACTAGTTCTGCTATAAATATTGTTTCTGATGGCGTGGTTCTAGTAGATCTATTGGAAAGGGATCCGGCTAGTACAACCTAAGGAATCCGGCCCATTGTCACAGAAGTAACAAAATTTGACCCGGCTACTTCAAGAGTGAATTATGTAATTATAACTAAGAAAAAGTCACCTAATGCTACTGTCAAAAATGTTAACCAACCACCCGCTTAAAACATTGTCAATGTCTTATGAAAAGTAAGCCTAAAACTAAAACGAGACCTAAGACACCACTACCTAGGAGACCAAACGTGGTTTATCCGAAAAGCAACTACAACCATGTAGGTTGAAACTATAACCAACAATATCAATTCCAAACACCTAACGTTTCTCCTTGGAGCGCGTATCCACCATTTCCATTCATGAACCAACTGAACGATATGTATAACACAAATGGACCCATGAGATATTGGGGACCAAACACTTGAGTTGTTTCATGGTTAAATGGATATCCTAAAGTAATTCTAAGAATCGGTCGAATTGGATCAAGGATATGTGTGTACAGACACATGACCCATAACAAAAGCATGTCTCAAACTTACAATCTTATGATGGAGGAAAATGTATTTTTGGTAGTTAGCTCAAAAGCACGATTATTGGCAATTACGATTACTCAAAACTCTCTAACTATTAAAAATTGAAAGTCATGTAGATAATCTTAACTTTAACTTGCTTAGTATAAGTCAAATTTGTAATAAATAGTGTAAGGTACTATTTAGTGAAACTGAAAGTGTAATACTTAAAGACGACATTACCATAGGAAGAGGGATAAAGAAAAATTGTCTTTATGTAATAAAAATTGGAAACACTTCTAACGATAAACTTTGGCTAGCTTCTATAGATAATACTTCGACGTTATGGCATTGAAGATTGGGACATGCCAATATGTGACTTATACAATCGTTATCATCTAAAGAGCTTGTTAGAAATCTACCAAATCTAAAATTTGAACACTATTTTTGTGATGTTTGCAACATAGGAAAACAAGTTCATGCAAGCCATAAGGATATAAATATGGTTTATACTATTAGGTGTCTAGAACTTTTACATATGGATTTGCTTGGTCCGTCGGTTATCCAAAGTTACAGAGGAAAGTTTTTTTTTTTTTTGTGTTTTTTTTTCTTCTATACACTGGGTTATATGTAACCAAAACCTCATAGGTTCTTTTGATCGTTTATAGCTTGAGGTGTTTAGACCATCTAGAAAAAAAATTAACAAGAACATGGAAAAATGCATACGAAAATAGCATAATGAACAAAGTTATTTCAACAAGGTTTTTCTTCATATTATTCACTATACGCCCCAATTCTAGATGATCAATTCTAGAACGGTTACTCTAACTAGTAACAGGATCAATGAAACATTGATCTTGAGGCTACAACACTTATTCTAGGCATTTACAATGAACCACACGCCTAGAACACACACACCTTTACTAGTCGACTACATTTTTCTGTGCACTCCTAAAACTATGTCTATGGATCTCTTTATATAATAGAGTCCATAAGACTTACAAAGGAAATCTATTTGAATTAGGAAACTTGTCAATTAGCATTAACTTTAGTCTTCTGTTTGACTAATCAGCATTAACTTCAGTCTTCTGTTTGAATTAGGAAACTAATAAATCAACATTAATCTCCAACATTAATGTTTGACTAATCTTTATCTTCAACATTAATCTTGATCTTGTTTCCTTCTTTAGCATATCTTGTAGAATCCTCCATCTTTTGTAGAATTCCATAATGTCAAATTAGTCCCTCTTGTTTCATTCTTTTGTTCTTTTGTCTCATCAAATCTTTAATTCCCAACAATCTTCCCCTATTTGATGATGACAAAACAAACAATGTTCTTGCACGAACTTGATTATAAAGCCTGATGAAATCAAAGCTTCCCCTGAAGTTGAGATCATAGATCTCCTTGAATGAAACAAACTTCCCCTTAATTCAGATTTCCTTTGTAACCTTGCCATGCCACCATACATAATAAGCTGCAAATCTCTGTAATCATCTTCCCCTTTTTATCATAATCCAATAGGGGTCTTGTGAAGATATGTAACTTGGATCTTTACAACTACAAACCATATATCACACTACCAATCCAGCCTTCCATTGACTCAAATTACCCTCCATGACGCATAATAAGAAAAATGAATCTAAGCAGTAGAAACTTAAACTAGCAGTAGTAATAATGACTTAGTAGTAGTAAATGGAAATCTTCCTCTCAAGTGGTACATGAACATATCCTGATGGTTAAACATTTTGTCAATTAAGCTTCCCCTGAAACCGATATGTTAACCATCTCCTGAATCTTCAAATTCTGTAGGCTTTTTGTAATGATTACTAATGAAGTACACTTGATATACCAAACTTGAAACTAAAGTAAAATCCCCCAAATTTGTTACTTAAGCTTGCATTGTTGTAGATTGAAAAACGGTGTAGAGAATTTGTGTTGATCAAATCTCTAAAAACACATCACCTCTTGAATTTATCCACATCGACATCTTCGTGTGACACTGAGCACTACAACGTAACTCCTTTAAGTGATAGTTTACCAGGTCCTCAACCAACCACCCCTTGACCGCTGGAAACTAGATAAACCAAGTCTCAATCATAATTCGTATTCGTTCAAGCAAGTTATCATTGAAATCAGGCACCCAACCCCGATTTCAAGATAAAATAAGTAGACTCCTTCGTGAAACCTATTTCAATCTCAAATAAGTGATACCAAATAAACTCCATAACCAATTCTTGTCAATTAGCATTAACTGCAGTCTTCTTTTTGACTAATCAGCATTAACTTCAGTCAATTAGCATTAACCTCAGTCTTCTGTTTGACTAATCAGCATTAACTTCAGTCTTCTATTTGAATTAGGAAACTAATAAATCAGCATTAATCTCCAACATTAATGTTTGACTAATCTTTGTTTTCAAAATTAATCTTGATCTTGTTTCCTTCTTTAGCATATCTTGTAGAATCCTCCATCTTTTGTAGAATTCCATAATGTCAAATTAGTTCCTCTTGTTTCATTCTTTTGTTCTTTTGTCTCATCAAATCTTTAATTCCCAACAAAAGTGCAAATAATATACTATAATTGCATTTATCATTTTTTTTTGTTACAAATATATGAAATCATTAAGAAAACATGAAATAAGACTGACCTTAAGAATAATAGCGAATGTTATGGTTTATTTAAAATATTACTACCATGATTTGGATAATATTTCCGAAACAACCATTTTTTGTAAATATTTTTTTAAAACATCACCACTTGGTTAAAAACTCGTAAATACTTTCACGTCATGATTAACTTAACATTTTAGCGTTAAACACTAGTAAGTTGAACAGACTCACTATTAAATTTATCATTTAGTATAAATTTCTATATATTTCTTCAGTAAACTCATTCTTATCCCCTTCCTTTTCATTTCATGCAAGTTTGAACAAATAAAAGCAAGAAACATTACAAAACAAGCATGGATTATGTCTCGAATGATCCACTATATTTCTCCACAGGTTGTGTTATATATCATTGTTTTTTTTATTTATATATTATGTGTTTTGTCTTGTTTGTTTTTCTAACAATGTTATATGTAGATCATATGATGTACACAGATGAATCTATAAGTAGTATCTATGGAACTGATAATTGATTTATGAGTTTGGAGAATCAAGATATGTCTCCAAACCCACTTGAGTTCAGGTAATGTTAGGATTTGTTAATGTCTTTTACTTCATATTTTGTTAAGTTGATACTTGGTGTAAGTTAATTTAATTCTTAATTTGTTTTTGTGTAAATTATGTAGTTTGTCGGATATTGGATGCAACAGTTGTTATGATAATAATGGATTTGAAAGTGATAATTTTATGGATGTCATCTTGAATGATCATTGTATTTCTCCATAGGTTGTGTTATATATCATTGTTTTTTTATTTATATATTATGTGTTTTGTCTTGTTTGTTTTCCTAACAATGTTATATGTAGATCATATGAGGTACACAGATGAATCTATGAGTTGTGTCTATGGAATCGAAAATGGATTCGTGAGTTTGGAGAATCAAGATATGTCAATGTTTAACACATGTAGACTTGTTGATGAAAATTAACCACTTATGAAAGCGTATACCAAGGATACGAATGTCGTTGGAGAGAATATGATGAACATACAGAAGAGGAACCACAATGAAGATATGAAGGTAGATAATGCTAAGGTAGATAATGCGAGTTTAAGAAATATGCTAAGTAGAGAAACAATTTCAAAGTATTTCTACATGCCAATCACACAAGCCGCAAAAGAACTGAATATAGGATTAACGATGCTAAAGAAACGCTGTCGAGATTTGGGAATTCGACGCTGGTCTCGTCGCAAACAAATGAGTCTTCAAACACTCCAGCGTCTAATTCCTAAATCTCGACAGCGTTTCTTTAGCATCGTTAATCCTATATTCAGTTCTTTTGCGGCTTGTATGATTGGCATGTAGAAATACTCTGAAATTGTTTCTCTACTTAGCATATTTTCTTAAACTCGCATTATCTACCTTAGCATTATCTACCTTCATCTCTTCATTGTGGTTCCTCTTTGTCTTCATCTACTTCACATGGATTTGTTTGGACCTGTAACTCCCAGGTCCATTAACCATGAAAAGTATAATGATCACTTTAAATCCAACCCTTAATATATATAAATAATATATAAATATAAAATACTTATATAAATATAAATATAAGAAGGTAAGAATCAAAAAATCACAATTATAGTAATCTGGGAGTATGATTCCCGGGTCGTTTCCCCAACGAGGAATGCAATTGAAAGTCGAGAGTCGTTTGAGAATCGATGCTTGAATGGAACAAGATTGATATTGGTTTTCTAAAACTATGAAAAAATTAAGGCAAAAACTTAAAAACACTTAAGGGAAAACAAATTTTACTAAAAATGCAAAACGGGAATCCTAAACGGGACCTAAAAACCCTAAATTAACAAACTAAGTCCTAAAATGATCTTTTTGGTTTTTGTAAGTCTTAATTGACTACAAAGCCAGAACAAAGAAACTAGATCAAAAACGAAAGAGATTAGGGCTTAAAAACTCTAAAAACATGAACGGGATTCAATCTCGTTCTTTAAAAAACAAAATTTTGCAATTTTAACCCTACGAAAGCAAATCTAATTTTCCTAGGTTCTAAATGTTAAAAGAAAATTTTCTAAAAAAGAATTATATTTTTTTTGACTTTTTTATAATTTTTTATGAATTAAAAATGATTTAAATGAAATTAAATGTTTAAAAATACTAAACTATTTATAAAAAAAACTGGAAAAATTATGAAAATTAGCTTGAACAATGTAGAATCTAAGAAAAATAAGATGGGAAAACAGCTTATCGAATAAGCTGAGAAATAAGCCAAAACATCTTATAAACTAAAAAGCCTAAAACTACTATAAGGAATAAATTTTGCAAACTTAAACTGAAAAAGTCCCAAGGGCGAGTTGGTAGTGCGTGTGGTGTTTATAAAACGTTTGGTCGAATAGGGGTGAGGTCTCGGGTTCGAGCCTTGCTAACCCTTGACTTCCCCCAATTCTCAAATGTTTTTTAAACTCCATTTTTTATAACTTTTTTAACAAGCAAATTATAAGCACTTTTTATAAAGACACTTTTTTTTAGAAACCTCAAATAAGCACGAAAATAAGCCCTTAAAGCTGACAGAGGGCTTAATTCAACTAACAAGTTAAAAGGCTAACTGTTTTGGCTTTTAAGCACAAATAAGCTAACCAAAAAAAGAAATAAGCTAAATTAGATAATAAGCTACACTAAATAAGCAACAAAGAACAAAAATAAGCAACCCAATATGCCTAGAATGAGCTTATGAACTCAGCAGTATTAACTTTTAAGTTAATACTGCTAGTTAGCAACTTAAGACTGCTAGGCTATTTTCTAACTTAAATAAGCTAAGGCAAAGCAAATAGCTTATAACAGCTTATAGGCTAGTCCTAATAAGCATGAACAAACAAAACTAAGCAAATAGTTTAAGCTATAGAAAGCAAATTAGACCGAATACTTAAAAAGCTATAGAGCTTAAGGTTTTTAAGCTAGAATGCTAATAAGCTCAAATAAGCTTAAACCTAAAGGAAATAAGCTAAATGAGACTAATATTAACCTAATAAGCTATACTAACCTAGAATAAGCAAATGCAATAAGCAGATAAGCTTAAATAAGCAAATGAGCCTTTTGGCCAAACTGATAAACCAAAATGCCAAGACGGCTTTTCTAGCTTAAAATATAAGCGAGGCTAAGGACTTACTGGCTTAGTGGCTTATACCCCTAAGAGAATGGCCCAAATAGCTACAATAAGCCAAAGAGAAAGCATTTTGTAATTGCTAATTAAGCACTTAAAAAGCGTCATGAAAAGGCTGTTTTGTTCACAAAGATTTAAACACTTGGCAAATTTGCAAGCTTTTCATACTACCACTTGTGGCTTAAAATATACTGCACAACTAACAGATCCTTATGAACTTTGTAAACCTACAAATGATTGACTTGATGGACCTCTTAGAACAATAATCAAAACTCAAAACAACACTCAAAAAGCATTTTGAAATTCAGGATAAGCAACAATAAGCAGATGAAAAAGCAATTTCTCAAACTTTTCAACACATAACACTTTTTTGACAGTTTTAGTAAAACACAAACCAAACAATGCAAGATTTAAAGCTTTGTGTCTGACTTATTTTAACACATGAATAAACACAAAAACAACACAAAAGCAACAATAAGCAAAGCACAATTAAATAAGCAACTAGAATAAGCTATAACTTAACAGTTTCAAGCAATGAACTCTTAAAACCTTAATTTTGAGTTTTAATACCTAAAAACTTTTAACAACTGAACTTTATGATGATTTTAAGTTAAACTAAGGTGACCCAAAAGTGTTAACTCATTTTGACCCGTTTTGACCTTCAAAATCAGTTAAACCAAACACCCCTTTAAAAACTTAAAATGCCTTTTTTACTTGCAAACTTAAAATTTTTATGAACAACCCCTTAAGACCAGATATCTAACAAGCATAATAAGCAATATTAAGCATATTTCAATAACAAATAAGCACTTAAATAAGCTAAAACAGATTATGCAAGTAGATAAGCTATTTAAGACAGATTTCAAAGAAAACTTGCACAAATGAAATTTTAAACTACAACTAAGCATTCATAAGCATTAGACATCATAACAAAGCACAAATAAGCAAATAAGAACAGACAATAAGCAGTAATAAGCAGTAAAACAGTAAATAAGCTAAAAGTGAAAATGAAAACTTACAAACACCATTGCTCAAAACAAGGTAAATAATAAAATCTACAAGCTCTAGCTTGTGT
Organism: Tanacetum coccineum; assembly: GCA_026074375.1. Lineage (NCBI taxonomy): Eukaryota > Viridiplantae > Streptophyta > Magnoliopsida > Asterales > Asteraceae > Tanacetum > Tanacetum coccineum. The sequence continues at coordinate 38,839 of BQNB010051986.1, forward strand.
AAAGACAAACTAGTGAGGTCTATAAGCTCTTCCCAAGCTAGCTTATCATCCAAAGAAGCTGAGGTGTTTTTAAGGGGTGGATCTTTTTAGTATTTTTTAGATTTTTATGATTAAAACAGGAAATAAGAGAGATTAAACTGTAAAATAAGGTTTGATTCAAGAGACAAAAGCTTAGTGAAGCTTTTAGGTAAGATCTACAAGCTGTTTCATAGCTGTTTCATAGCTTTTCAAAGCTTAACAGGTTATAATAATGATCAAACATAGAAACTTAAAACACAAACCTCAAAATTTTCATTAAAAACTTAAACTTTTACAAAGGTAATTGAAATACAGGATAACTTTAAAAACTTAAATGAAAATACATTAAAAAGAGACTAAAAACTTAAGACAACTACTCAAAAAAAAAGACTCTCTAACCACAAGGGTTAAGCCCTCTATTTATAAGCCGGATGGAAGCATCTAGGTCCTTGCTTGGTTTTCTTGTGTGAGAGGATTGAGCAGTCATAATCTTGGCCATTTATTCATCTTGTGCTTCTTTAAATCAATAATAGCCCTTGGATATTGCCACGCAATCATTCCCCCAATGATTTCCTTGGATTGTCAATGTGTCAGGAGCCAAAAACGTCATCCCTTGCATCATTTTAGCTTCTAGAAGGGGGTTTAAGTGGGTTTAACCTCGGGGTAAGTGTAATTTTAGGGATGGAGTATGAATAGTAACAATGGAGGGTTTAGCGGGAAAAACAGGTGTTTGTTTGGTGCAGGGTGAGAAGTTTGGGTAAATGGCACAAATGGTCCCTCCATTTTATATACGAATATGCATTAAAGGTCCTTGGAGTTTATAATTGTTTGCACCGTTAGTCCTTAAAGGACTAACGGGGGTGTAATAAAGGGAATGTGGTTAATGGGGTTATAAGGGGGTGTTAACAGGTGTTGGTTTGGGCTAGTGTTTGGGCCGGGTATGGCTTAAAAGGACTTTGGGCCTTGTTGAAAGGTTTAAGGTTTATAAGTGCATAAGTGGGTTGTCTCGGGCCCACTAGGTGGGTATGGGTGGGCCTACTTTTAGTAGTTTAGGTTTTCGGGTTCGGTTTTCGATGCTCTTTCCAAATCCACTTCCCGGGGTTGTCTTTGGCTTGACTTGACTTTGACTTTTTGACTTTTGGCTTCGACTTGACTTCTCTTTCACGCTCTTTCCATTCTCGTGCTCGGTTTTGTCGTTTTGGCTTCTATTTTTGTCCTTTTTGATGGATATCCGTTACATGCACAATACAAATGCAAAACATACAAATACAATGTATTTTTGATACGTTTTTAGTCATTTAAGTCCAATTTTAGTGGTAAAACGTATGTGTAATTAAACGCATACCAAAATCTCCCATACTAAGATATTGCGTGTCCTCACGTAATGCTATAAGTAAGCACTTAGAAAACTAAGAATCTCAATCCCCCTCGACTAATTACCTCAAAAAGTAGCTAAGTGTTCATCGAGGGGAATTAAAGAATCAATAGCTTCAAAAAGTCCCATTTTTACCACTTTTAAAGATTTACACATATTCCTAAAAATTTTATATTTTTCCTATTTTCTCATTTTTTTATATTAGTAACTAACTATTTTGACTTTTATTATTTTCATAACTGTTAGGGATCATAGAACAAGATGCATTTCGATCCGAGAATGCCCCCAAAAAGGATAAATTCATCGTCCCCGACTTTTCACTTGCTCCAAACCAAGCTTAAAACGAAATCACCGTTAAATATCAGTTAAGATGCTAACACTATTCATATTTGCAACTTGTGAACTTTTCACTCCCGACAATTATTATATCTTAGGTGAATGTGCTAATTTGAATTTCAACCATGGATCAACGTT
>BQNB010051987.1:0-40704 GCA_026074375.1 Tanacetum coccineum
AGATTCGTCTTGGTACAATGAACTACTTGGGTTTTTAGTTGTTCAATCACAGATAATATCAAATCATCTTGTTGTGCAGAAGAGTTAGAATTTTGAACAGCTACCTGTTGTGATTCAATCAGATACTGAGAATAAGGAATGATATTGCTATCACTGGTTATTTCAGTCTCTGAATGGTTCACAACATTTGACTGTTCAGAAGACGGCATAGCCTGCACAACTTGATTAGTCATATCATTATTCACATTATCATGATTGTGTACCTCAGAAAGAGCGTCTGAACCATAGTGAGATAAATTCGCCATGAGAGCAACTTTGGCAGTGTTAAGTTCATCACAATCAGAGTCATATGCATCCAAATCATCAGCTTGATAAACAGCATTGTGAGTTATGACAGTCTGTGTGGCTTGACCTTCTGGAATTCCTGGTTCTGCCAAAAATACGAGTTCCTCCTCGTGTAAAATTTGACCACTTGCTTGAGCTTGACCCAACAACACTTTATCCTTAAACCATGAATCATCTTGTTTCCTCTTTGGTTTGTTGCATTGTTTAGACATGTGGCCTTCCCCTTTACAGTTGTAGCAAATAACCGTTCTTTGTTTTCCAGAATTGTTTCCACTTGCTCTTGGAGTATAAGTCCTTGAAGTACCTACAGCTACAAAAGTTTGTCTCCCCTGAATTGGTTGTAATGTTACTCTTCCATTATTAATAGTAGCTTGTTTCTTAGGGTTTGACAAATTTCTCAACTGGTTATTGGTAGTGGGATAACGGGAAGTGACGACAGCAGTCAAAAACGACATCATGTGATTGATAACATCAATTGGATCATCACCTTTCTAGAACACTGGAACAATTAAATCTGATTCTTGTTGGGAAAATTCAGATTGTTGATCAACTGAGGGAGCATATTCCAAATGAGGTATAGGTGATGATGGAGAATAGATTTTGTGGTGAATTAATGACTGATATTCATTAGATGGATAAGTGATTGAGAGAGGTGTTGATGATTGATGAGTTGAGTATTGTTGAGACTGATAAGGTGAACCATACTGTAGAGACTAAAATGATGAAACTTGTGGTTGAAATTGAGTGTTTTGGTATGAGTTTTGATGAGTTTGATAAGGAGACTGGGTCATCTGATGGATTGCAACCAAAGCAAGCAGATCTGAATTACGTTCATGCATTAAACGAATCTCATTTGCATGAAATTCATGTTGTCCCAAATAAGCATGAAGCTGATCGATGTTAGTTGTGTGCAAATCTCGAACCAGTTTGACATCTGTCACAAATTTGCTCCATTCGGGAGGAAGGGTATTCAAAAACTTTGTGTTCACTTGAAATTGTTTCGGTTTCATGTTGTAAATGTTCATGTCATTGAGTAGCCGTGAAAATCTCAAGTATAATTCACAAAGTGATTCCCCCTTCTAATAAGCAAACTTATCGAATTTATCATAAAGCTTACACTCCTTTTCCTGTTTCGTCAATGAAGTTCCTTCCTTGAGAAGTTGAATTCTTTCCTAAAGTTCCTTGGTGACGATGATTGCTTACCAATGCATAGAACTCAGGTGGTAGTCCTTGGAGTATGATATTTGTTGCCTTGATATCACAATCAGCTTGAAGTGCTTCTGTAGCAGATAACTCAGAATATTTCTTTGGCCTTGTAACTCCATTTTCCATAATTGAAGGCCAATGATGACACTTTCAACGGATTCATGGATCATTCTTCATTTTGTTCTATTTCATCATGTATAGTTCCATTCTGCTTTTCCAAGAATCATACATATCCTTTTCCAGCATTGGTGGACGATTGTCAGCACCCGAAAGAATTGCTTTGTCAGCTAGAGTCATCATTGAGAAACTTGTATGTTAAAAGATTACTTGGTTGATCGAACGGTGGTAGAAAGAAATTATGTTTAATTAAGTTGCCTTTAAGTGTTTAAATCCTTAAACTACACGGGATTTTACAATTCTTGACAAAACCGGGAAAAACAAGTTAATGTTTCACGGGATTTTACAAGTCAAAGAAATAAACCGTATAATTTAAAAAAATGAGTTGTTTGGTTTCCCTTAATGGAATTAGGGTTGTTTGGTTTCAACTGAGTTGAGTTGTTCGGTTTCAACTAAACTAGGGTTGTTCGGTTTCAACTGAGTTCAAGTTGTTCGGTTTCAACTGAGTTCAAGTTGTTCGGTTTCAACTAAATTTCAAGTTGTTTGGTTTCAACTAAACCAAGTTGTTCGGTTTCAACTGATGTCAAGTTGTTCGGTTTGCACTACAGTTGGGAAGTTCGATTGCAACTAAACCAAGTTGTTCGACTTCGAGTTGTTCGAATCAGGTTGTTCGACTTGAGTTGTTCGACTCAGTTGTTCAACTTGAGTTGTTCGTCTCAGTTGTTCGACTTAAGTTGTTCGACTTGAGTTGTTCGACTCAGTTGTTCGACTTCCACTACTACGAAACCTAAAAACTTAAAAACACAAAAAGACACCTTTTTGATGATTGTTTGCACATATGGACTTATTTGGGCCAACATCTGTAAGGAGTATCAATCATAAGACATATTGCCTTGTTGTCACTGATGACTATAGTAGGTTTAGTTGGGTTTTCTTTTTGGCCTCTAAGGATGAGACTAGCAGGATCCTTAAAACTTTTATTACTGGCATAGAAAACCAAATAAATCATAAGGTTAAAATCATCAGATGTGACAATGGAACTGAGTTTAAAAATAATGACATGAATCAGTTCTGTGGGATGAAAAGGATTAAGAGGGAGTTTAGTGTTGCCATAACTTCACAACAAAATGGAGTTGCTAAAAGAAAGTGAAGAATACAAGTAATCTTTGATATGAAATGGAAAGGAACTTAGTGAGAGAAAGTGGAAGGATGGATGTATTCTAAAGAGAGAAAGTAAGAAACATATAATTCATTAGCGAAGTGAGAATACAAAACCAACCAACACCCTCTCCAAAGAATAGAAAGGGTATTTATACATGAGATGTGGCCGGCCATAGATCTAGATAGGCTTTGCATGGGCCTTGGGCCATATTAGATTACTTTACTTGACATATGATTAACTACGGGCTAAGACTAATACATATTGGAAATGACCGATGCTTTTCTTGTTTCTAACAAACCCTGTCAAGAAGATGACTAACTGAGGAATCATCCTACACATGTGTACATCTTATGCCAACTGGAACTGCTTACTTAGCTTCATAACCCGTGATTGCATAAGCAATAGTCTGTGAGAAGATGTTGGTACTCTCTTTATAATTCTCTCTTGATCAACCCAAACTAAATCCCCTTATCTATTTTGTAGGCTAATACTGATGACCACTGATGGAGACAACCCGATGAAACGAACCTAAAAATGAAGCAAAATCCCCGACTTGTGACTTAATCTTGTACTATTCGCGTGACGAAGAACGATGCAGAGGCAAATCTCTAAGTACCATATACTCACCCAAAATTATATAAAAAATACATCACCACTTGAAATCTCCTCAACTACGTGAGACACTGAGTACTACAATGTAACTCCTTACATTGATAGTTACTTTATGGGTATAGAGAGAAAGAATCACAAAAGCAACTAGATATTCAAGTCTTCATCACAAACCGTATATGCCCAAACAAGTTATCTTCGTTGAGAAGGTAGAAAGAACCGAAGACGAAATAAGTACACTCCTCGTGAAATACTACTTTAATCCCAAATAAGTAACATCGGACAAGAACTCCGTAGTCATTAAAGTTCAATACTAGCCATTATGAATGAAGGTGAATTTTGATAAGGATCGTTTTTAGTGTAATGTATTGTGTTTGTTGTGTTGTTGTTCGTGATTTTTATTGTTGTTATGATCGTTTACGGATATCGGCTTTAAAGTTTACCATATAAGCGGTCGTCCAAGTAATAAAACCCGGTCTCATACACATTGCCCGACATCATATTGTTTTATTACCGAATCCGATAACACGAGCCCAAAGTTTGATAAACCATACATTTCCGGCTCATTATATCATAACTCAGCCCATCCTTTATCCAATGTAGACACCAGCCCATCAAAAACAAATAAACCAATCCATCTAACTTACAAAGTAGCGGCCCAATATGTGAAACAACAATAACCGGCCCATTTTGAATGTAATAACCCAGATCCATCACCAAATGATACTCGGCCTACATCAATGTTACTAATACCCGGCCCACTCCCAAAAGATATAACGCGTTTCATTTAGTGGGGAAGAAATCCCTAATTTGTCTCAAACATCCCTAACCCTAGTAAAAAAAACATGCAGTCATCACTTTCTTCTTTCCCAAAAATATAGATCCAACTCCAAACATTATAACTCCCAATCAACAACGACATCTATTCAGTTTTCTTTGACCTTCCATAGTTAAAAATGAAACACCCTTTATTTCTTGAGTGGACAAAGACCACAGAAGACTCGAGGCTTTCGAGATCCTTTGGAGGGTCTAAGGCAGGGCTCGTCATGTGTTTTTATCATGTGATGTCCAACGAATGAAAGATTGACTTTAACATAATTGATAAAACTCTTTCTTTAAATTCGGATAGCAAATAAGAGAGTTACTTCATTTCACAGATCGATGATGGTTATTCCTTTCGAATGTTTGATCTTTATAAGGTCATCATTATGTAGCACAAATCGAAAAGGAGACTGAGATCATTTATGTTTTTATTTTCGAGTGTTGATGTGTGGATTGGAGATAGGATTATTTGATGTGATGAATGGAATAGGTTAATTGATGTTGGTTGGGGTTTAACGGGTCTGTTCCTTTTCTTTTTGTCTTTTCTGTTTGACCAAACTCGTGACTCAGTGAGTTGACCAGGGTCAACTCGGTAAATACCGAGTTGACTCGGTTTAGGTTGATCGGTTCCAACTTGAAAACAGGTTGTTTGGTTCACCCTTGAAAACTGGTTGTTCGGTTTGCAAAAGAAACTAGTTGTTCGATTGTCAAATGAGCTTAATAGTTGTTTGGTTCCAGATGAGTTAAGTTGTTCGGTTCCAAATGTTTTCAAGTTGTTCGGTTTGCATAGCAATTAGTTGTTCGGTTGATATAGAAAACAAGTAGTTCGGTTCTTGAAGAAACAAGTTGTTCGGTTGATGAATTGTTCGGTTGATGTGTTGTTCGGTTGATGCAAGACTCCAAAAAACGTACACTAGTCCTTGTCTTCTTGTCTTCTTCAGAAACCACAAAAACAACTAGTGTCCCTTGTTTTCTAAAATCATGGATCTATGTTTGTTAGCTTTTTCAAACCGTATGGAACCAAGACCAATAAGCTCAAAAATAAGCTTGTAAATTAGTCCAGAAAGTAAGCTTATCAAGAGCTCAAAGAAGCTGTTAAAATGAAGGAGTGATTTGGACAAGATTTGGAAAATAAATGGACCAAAAAAAACTAAAAAAAACTGTTATAAAACAGTTTTATAACAACATAAGAAACAGATTCAAGCACATTTTAACAGAAAAAAACCAACGAAATAAGCTTAAAATAAGCTCTAAATAAGTTGAAAAAACACGAACACAACCACACACAATACAAAACACTCCCAGTTAGCTCTTGATACCAATTGAAGAATACAAGTAATATTTGATATGAGAGAGAGTGGAAGTAAGGATGTATTCTAGAGAGAGAAAGTAAGAAACATATAATTCATGAGAATACAAAACCAACCAACACCCTCTCCAAAGCATGGAGAGGGTATTTATACATGAGATGTGGCCGGCCATGGACCTAGATAGGCTTTCCATGGGCCTTGGGCCATATTAGATTACTTTACTTGACATATGATTAACTACGGGCTAAGACTAATACATATTGGAAGTGACCGATATCTTGTTTCTAACATCCTCTACATTCGCTTTGTCCTCCGCTTTTGACTCTGCGCAAAGATTTTGATCCCCCGTTTGGTGAGTCGTGAAATCACCTACCTTATGTTTAGACGTATTGGTTTTAGTGAAACACAAACTTGGGTAAGCGTACCCATTCGCTTCAATAATCACACAAATACTGGGTAGGCGTACCCATCTGATCCAATAATCTCATGACATTGGGTAGGCGTACCCATCTGATCCAATAATCATGCAGAATATTCACAAAACAGTCATAAGCACATATCTTGTCCCAGAAACAAAACCACATTTCGCACAATTCAATTCAAAACACATTTGAGTATCATTTTCCCCTAACGGAAAAACAGTAAAATGTGGGGCTACGAGAAATCACCTCAATCAGCAATCAAAAGCAACCGCACAATCTCAAATAAGGCAAAGCACAAACAATCTCTACGCAAGTGCACAATGTACCCGGCAACGGCCTAATAAATACTTAATTTATCAAAAACTCTTACAAAATTATCTTATTGTACAAGTGTTCGCCTTAACTCACGTAAAATCCTCATTTTCATCCCAAAATCCCATTTCCAATTTATATCTTTCCAAACTCGTTATCTCAAACCTTTAATTCATTACAAAAACCATCGTCTTATTACCAAGACTTTATCTCGTTATCAACACGAGTCGATCTACTCCAGGTAATATCCACTATAGTATAGAAAGTTCCCCTTAGGTATGATCAAAAGGAGAAAAAGTGAGAATCATAATAATGCCGACTGAGATGGGAGCTAACACTGAGACAAACCCAACAGGTTAGTTATGAAGTCTCGATAAGCATTGAAGGGGTTGAAGAATAAAAAAGAAATGTAAGGATAAAGGGTGTAAAGAAAGAAGCCCTCCGTACACTTAGGCAGAAACCGAGTCAATACATAAACTGTCAGAAACACTAAGCTGTTGTCTAACATTAAAGACAGTCATGGACCCAGTGACGCTATGCACAACCCTCCCTAGCCACTCAAGGTCTCTCAAAAGACTCTTGTTTCATTTCTCATGAAGATTACACGCATTTCTATCGACTTTCTCACTCCGAGTTAGTTGATATTGAAAAGGTGACAGTCTGCTCCAGCCTCTGATCACTAAAACAAAAGTGCACTATTGAGTCTAGAGCCAAAAGAGATCATCCATAAATCTCATTAGGACACTTGTCAAAATTATACTTGCTATCTCACACAATGTGAATAACAAGAAATATATAAAGAGTCCTACGTATTATCCCTATGATTTTGCCAGAACATCCGAGTGATATTCAAGTATTCACAATGAAGATGGAAATCTTGCTTGAGCCAACATCAAACAAGCTCATGGTAGGTGACTTGCGCGATTCTTTACGAATCAAACTTGTGACAACTAGAAAGAAACGATGGTGCAATTCTATAAGAATCAAACTTGTTCCAGGTTATGAATTGACAATTGATGATGAATTTTTAAAATGATTAACACTCTTGATGTGTCACAAAACCACTTTAGCAAGTGACACGTCAATTGATTTTTAAATCAATTTTTCTATTTTAATCGGTGAGATAGTAACTCGTTGGTTCACTCTTATTGTGTTGTCTGCTTTGAGACGTTCCGATAAAGAGAACATGTTGAGTTTGATGAATCTAATACACATGTGTTAGAAAGACTCAATACTTCAGCTGGAAATCCTGTCAAGGAGATTCTTCTTAAATTGAATCTACCTGATCACAGGTCGATCCTCACAGATTCGAAGGTTACTCCAACCAAACATAGGCGAATGACAAAGCCATATTTGTTCCCCCGCTTTATTGCTAACTGTTTTAATACAGGATACTTAAAGATGGAGGTGAAGGTACCTGATTCCATCTGACTCACAAGATTCATATCCACATGCTTATACCCGACCGACAACCATAAAGACATCATGAAAGCTCAAGTACATGTTTCAAGACTTTCGCTACTCTGATACCGTACGTCTTTCTTAAAGTGACGAAGTATTAAAGTCAAAGAATTTCAAAGAAGTTTCCGTCACTCTGATACCGAACGTCTTTCTCGAAGTGACGAAGTGTTAAAGTTAAAGAATTTCAAGAAAGATGCAACATTAAAGCTTTTCAAGTCAACAAATCAAGAAAGGTATGAGCATGTCGGTCCAGAAGTCACAAGTTCACAAGATGGCAAAGTTAACAAGATGGCAAAACGAGATTATGCTTGGTTGATGATCTCAAGGTGTTCAAGATCACATTCAAGACAAGCTAAGGAACAAGCTCAAGACCTAAAGTCTATGATCACTACATCAAATCACAAGTTAATGATTGAAGTTAAACGAGCTCAAGACTAAAGATAAAGCATTGTATGCTAGGTTTAAGTTTTTGTAAAATGGAGCGACCTCCCTTAGGGGGAGATTGTTAGGAATACGAAATTCCTAGGAAAGTGTCGGTCGCTTCCATAGATAACTGTCGTTAGCTCGTTAAGTAATTTTTGGAAACTTACATAGTTAGTTAGACCAAGGCCCATGGATTAGTCCATTAAGCCAAGGCCCATCCACCCTTGTAAGTATAAATACACCTCTCCATGCCTTGGAGAGGTGGTTGGTTGGTTGTATGTCTCATTTTTCACTTAATGCATTTCATGTTCTCTACTTTCTCTCACTAGAAAAATACATCCTTCCTCCCACTTTCTCTCTCTAGTTCTTGGTTCATAGATCAAAGATTACTTGTATTCTACAATTGGTATCAAGAGCCATGGAGTGATTTGCTTAGTTTTTGTGTTTGATTTTTGGTTCGTTTTTGTTTGTTATTCCGTACGTCCTTATCTTTCTTTTCTTTTGTTTTCAAAGCTTCTTTGTACACTAAAAGATCATTTACCTAGGTAAAGTTGATCTAGTATCTTTGGATATAGGTGTATTTGCTTTGGATCAAAGAAAAACATCATTTTTTACAACTTTTGTATTCGAAAAGCTTTAAAAAGTACAAATCTTGATTTTGAAATTTTCGGCTTAAAAACCATAAAGTTGTCATTTTTAAGGTACCTATAGGTTTAAGAATACTAGTTGTACAAGAAATTTTGGGAAAAAACAATCAAAAAGGTGTCTTTTTGTGTTTTAAAGATTTTGAGTTTCGTACTTGTTTTACCCGAATTCGCAGTTTTAGTTGTACCCTAATTCGCAATTTTAGTGTTACCCTAATTCGCAATACCCTAATTCGCAGTTTTAGTGTTACCCTAATTCGCAATACCCTAATTCGCAGTTTTAGTGTTACCCGAATTGGCAATACCCTAATTAGCAATTTCAGTGTTACCTGAATTCGCAATACCCTAATTAGCAATTTCAGTTGAACCCAAATTCGCAGTTTTGTTTCATAACCCAAATTCGTAGTTTTGCTTAATAACCCGAATTTGCAGTTTTGCTTAATAACCCGAATTTGCAATTTGTTTAATCAACCGAATTGGCAACAAAAACCTTAAAACTCAAATTGATTAATCAAAATTATACGGTTTATTTCTTTGACTTGTAAAATCCCATGTAGTTTCAAGACTTAAAACACACAAAAGACAACACCCTCAAACACAATTATTTTCTATCACCGCTCAATCAAATAGTAATCTTTGAACATACCAATTTAACAATGGTGACTCTTGCTGACAAAGCGATTCTTTCGGGTGCTGACAATCGTCCACCCATGTTGGAAAAAGATATGTACGATTCTTAGAAAAGTAGAATGGAGCTATACATGATAAATAGATAACATGGACGAATGATTCTTGAATCCGTTGAAAATGGTCCACTCATCTAGCCTTCAATTGAGGAAAATGGAGTGACTCAACCAAAGAAATATTCTGAGTTATCTGCTACGGAAGCAATTCAAGCTGATTGTGATATCAATGCTACAAATATCATTCTCCAAGGACTACCACCAGAAGTCTATGCATTGGTTAGCAATTACAAAATCGCCAAGGAACTTTGAAAAAGAATTCAACTTCTCATGCAAGGAACTTCATTGGCGAAACAGGAAAGGGAGTGTAAGCTTTATGATGAATTCGATAAGTTTGCTTACAAGAAGGGGGAAACACTACGTGAATTCTACTTGAGATTTTCACTGCTGCTTAATGACATGAACATCTACAACATGAAACTGGAACAATTTCAAGTGAACACAAAGTTCTTGAATACTCTTCCTCCTGAATGGAGCAAATTTATGACAGATGTCAAACTGGTTTGGGATTTGCACATAACTAACATCGATCAGCTTCATGCTTATTTGGGACAACATGAATTTCATGCAAATGAGGTTCGTTTAATGCATGAACGCAATTCAGATCCGCTTGCTTTGGTTGCAACCCATCAGATGACCCAGTCTCCTTATCAAACTCATCAAAACTCATACCAAAACACTCAATTTCAACCACAAGTTTCATCATATCAGTCTCCACAGTATGGTTCACCTTATCAGTCTCAACAATACTCAACTCATCAATCATCAACACCTCTTTCAATCGCTCATCCATCCAATGATTATCAATCATCAGTTCACCACAATGCTTATTCTCCATCATCATCAATCCCACATTTGGAATATGCTCCCACTGTTTACCAACAACAACAACAATCTGAATTTCCCCAACTAGACTCAGGTCTAATCGTTCCAGTGTTCCAGAAAGGTGATGATCCCATTGATGCCATCAATCACATGATGTCTTTCTTGACTGCTGTTGTCACTTCCCGCTATCCCACTACCAATAACCAGCTGAGGAATTCATCAAACCCTAGGCAACAAGCTACCATTAATAATGGAAGAGTAACCTTACAACCAATTCAGGGGAGACAAACTTCTTTAGCTGCGGGTACTTCAAGGACATACACTCCAAGAGCAAGTGGAAGCAATTATGGGAAACAAAGGATGGTTATTTGCTACAACTGAAAAGGAGAATGCCATATGTCCAAACAGTGCACTAAACCCAAGAGGAAACAGGATGATTCTTGGTTTAAGGATAAAGTGTTGTTGGTACAAGCTCAAGCAAGTGGTCAAATTCTACATGAGGAGGAACTAGCATTTTTGGTAGATCCAAGAATTCCAGAAGGTCAAGCCATACAGACTATCATTACTCATAATGTTGCTTATCAAGATGATGATTTGGATGCATATGACTCTGATTGTGATGAACTCAACACTTCTAAAGTTGCTCTCATGGCGAATTTATCTCATTATGGTTTAGATGCTCTTGCTGAGGTACACAATCATGATAATGTGAATAATAATATGATTAATCAAGCTGTGCAGATGATGCCATCTTCTGAACAGTCGAATGTTGTGACCCATTTAGAGACTGAAATAACCAGTGATAACAATATCATTCCTTATTCTCGGTATGTGATTGAATCACAACAGGCAGCTGTTCAGAATTCTAACTCCTCTACACAACAAGATGCATTGATATTATCTGTGATTGAACAACTGAAAACCCAAGTAGTTAACTGTACCAAGATTAATATAGAAAATAAGAGTGTCAATGATACTTTAACTGCTGAGCTTGAAAGATATAAGGAACAAGTTAAAGTATTGAAAAAAGGACAAAATGTTGATTTAAAGAGTAAAGATAACATTTCAGATTCATGTGCACAGTCTGTAGAGATTGATCATCTTAAACAAACTCTTTTAGAACATTTAATAGAAATGGAATCTTTAATGCAAACGGTACTCTTCTCAAAAATGATTTTAAGAAAGAAGAATCTAGAAACATTGATAGGGAAATAGCTTTAGAAAATCAGATCAAACAGCTAGATAATATTGTTTTTGAAAGAGATCAATCTGCACAAACTGTTCACATGTTAACGAAACCTCAGTTTTTCTATGATCATACCACTAAACAAGCTCTAGGTTTTCAAAATTCTTTCTATCTGAAGAAAGCTCAGCAGTTGGAACCAAAGCTTTATGTTGGTGATATCATTGAGAAAACTAATGCAATTGTGATTCCTGACTCCGAAGAGACCTTACACTGGTACAAAAACTGGATTTCGTCACACATGCTATTTTTTGAACGGCCACACAATCATATATTTATGTGACTAAATGTACGAGAATAAAATAAACAGCCACACTTGAACTCATTTTGTGTGACCATTTTGGAATTTTATTATCACGCATTTGAATATTTATGTGACTAGAGGTAACTGGTAATTTTTTGTTGATTATTTGGTCACTTATAATTTGGGACGTGTAACAGATACAACTAAGTTTGAAACATTAGTCACACTATATATATACATATGTGCCAAATATATGTCACACAATTGAACAATGTGACCAAAATCCATATATGGTCACATGAAGTAATTGTGTATGTGGCTAAATCATATAGTCAAGTTTGTCACATATTATTTAAAAGTGACTACTATTTTTGCTGAATATTTAGCCACATGAATTTTAAATGTGTGACAACTGAAAAGTAAGTTTGAAGCATTAGTCACGATATACATTTAAAAGTGACAAATATATGTCACGCACTTGAACAGTGTGACCAAATGTCATATATGGTCACACTAAACCATAAACATACATGATTAGGTGTAACCAAAATTCGATACATATGGTCACGTAAGTTAATATGTGTGTCTAAAGTTTAGTGTGTGTTTGCTTGCTAAAACCTAATGTGTATAGTCACATTTAATTGTAGCATGATCATGTGACTATAGGCTTTACAATAGTCACACCATATCAAAAATGTGTATCCATATCATGTTTATGGCCACATTATAAGGGTATTATATGTGACCAATACATTTAAAATAATCACATTGTGAAATATTCATGTGACTATTATTTATAGCAAAATGTGAACTCAGTTATCATTAACCTTGATATTAGTCACATTGAGTGTCTGTGTGACTAAATTCAAGATGTTATATATGGTCACATGAAGTATTTATTTAGGTGTCTAAATCATAGAGTCATATTTTGTCACACATTATTTAAGTGTAGTCATAATTCGATACATATGGTCACACATTTCTGATAACTTATGTACTAACATACTAACAGTACTAACTTATAAAGACAGTATTAATATTTACTCTAACAGCACTAACTACTTGAGTAAATTCTTCAAAACTTTAGCAGCAGCAAAATCTTCAACTAGCAGCACTAATCTTTAACTGACAGTAGTAACTCTGAACCAACAGCAGAAACTCCAAAACTAATATCAAGCCTTTAAATCCCAACAATCCCCCCCCCCCAAAACTTGATATTTACCTTGTCAATCATCAAGTTTCTTCATATGCAACATCTTGATCATGAGGAGGATGTATCCAAACACATCTTTACTTCACAATTCATCTATCTGCTTCTGAATAATCCTAAGTAAGTCAAAAGCAGCTTTACTTTCAGATTCAGCTGTCAATCTCAAAACTAACATCTTCTCAAGAGTTTCTTTTGTAAGTGGATACTTTCTTTCTACTAGCATGTCAAACGCAGTACCATCTTCTAGCATCAAAATATGAACTCCACAGTTTTCATATAAATTCTAGCTTTTGAGAATCCAATCTTCTTGATTCTTATAGAGTTCATCAACTGCATTTGCCTCAAACATAGTCTTTAAGTCACCCTACATAATTAGATCAATTCCCTCGGGAGTTGTTGTTTCAAATCTCTGAATCACTAGACTATGTAACTAAAGAAAGTCCATCCTATCAAACCTTGAAACCATTTCAGTGAAAGTTTTGATATATCTTGAACTTCCATCAACTCTAAAAACTCTGTAATAGTCATGAGGTTCTCCATATCTATCATCATGATAAAATTCAGACTTCTAGTCAATAATTTGATACCTCTTGTCAAGAACTTCATAATTAATTACTTCTTCTTCATTAGGAACTATACTTAGAAAAGTTTTTAGTTGTTCTTCCTCTTTAAGATCAGCATCAGTCTTTTGCTTTTTAGAGCTCCTCTTCATCCGAATTCTTTTCTTTCTCTTATTTGTACTATCCACATCTTTATTATTGCTTTCCTCTTCAGCTTTAGTGTTCAGCTCTTTAATCCTCATTTCATCTTCTTCAGATCCAATAGGAACAAAAGTATCTACCAGCTCCTTTTCCTTATTGTAAAGACCCTGAATCTCTTCAAAATCTCTATTCTTTAGTTGAGAATGAGTAAACCTACTTGTATTCTTTAGATAAGTCATCATTAGGTTTCTTAACTGTAACTTTGTAGGTAGTTTACTCCTGATAGCCTCAGCTCTTTCTACTGCCAACTGTTTCTTCTTATTCTTAATGAATTTTGCTAGCATTCTTGCCCTATCTTCAACTGTGTACTTTTCATGCTCTTCAAGAGTCATTCTAGCAGCTAATTCCTGATCAGCATAAATATGTGCTTGAACAGCATCATATAATTCAACAATAGTAGCCATAGAAGCTTCTTCTTGTCTTTTGGCTTCTTCTTCTAGTTCAACCTGAATCTTATCATGAAGATATTTAGAAACTTGTTCATCATGTGCAATTTGATCCTTTATTTTCATTGGCTTTTCAGATTCAATCATTATTGCTTTGCCTTTGGAAGAACTTATGAATGAAACTACTATTTTCTCTATAACTGAAGGCTCTTGAATATTAATCCCTTTAGCCTTTGGTTTTATAGTTGTCACTGTTGTAGCAGAGTTTAAAATAGGGACAGTTGTAACCACTTTAGGCTTAGAAGTCTTCAATTCAGCCAATGCTTCAGCCATTGTCATGTCATTGTCTGTTAATTCCTTAGCAGCAGCACTAACAGGCTCAATAGCAGTAATAGTTACACTATCAGTAGTAACTAGTAAACTAATAGTAGTAACTAAAGGCTCAGCAGCACTAACTTTAACATCAAGAGCAGGACTAACACCAGTTTCTGCTGGCTTCACAACTACTTCTTCACCACCAAGATCAGCAGTTGTATCAAAAATCAGATCATCATCCAGCCTCTGAGTCTCATCCACCAAAGAAATCTCAGCATCAGCATCAATATCAGAAATTACCCCCTTGTTTGGATGCATTCTCCTCAGCACCCAAACTAGCTTCCTCTGAAGATTCCACTCTGGT
This sequence comes from Tanacetum coccineum, assembly GCA_026074375.1. Classification (NCBI taxonomy): domain Eukaryota; kingdom Viridiplantae; phylum Streptophyta; class Magnoliopsida; order Asterales; family Asteraceae; genus Tanacetum; species Tanacetum coccineum. Next base: position 14,925 of record BQNB010051987.1, read on the forward strand.
TGCAGAACTAATTCTGAGAACTGAGGGTTTTGACTTTCTCCTTTTCTCTAGCTTTTCAACCCTCCTCTTCAAACTTAAAATTTCAATAGCTTGAGCAAGCTTGTCCTTCTCTAAAGCATCAACCTTCCTTTGCAAAGTTGTATACAAAGCCATCAATTCAGCTAGTTGCAGACCACCCTCTTCACTTCTAGGTGGGTTAACACCAGTAAGAGGTGAATCATGGGGTGATGAGTGAGTAGGTTCTTGTTCAGGGGGATCATGAGGTGTGGATGGCTGGTCTTGTGGTTCAGATGTGGAAGGAGCACTTGTGGTGGCTGGTTGCTCTTCATCAACAGGCATCTCAACATCTTTATCTGCTTGAGTTTGAGGTTGAACCAACATAGTATCAAATAAAGGAGTCTCATTCCCAGAAAATCATTTACCAACTCTCCTCATATTTGCAAACTCAACTTGATAATGAGAGACGCGAGCATCAACAAAAAGATGAATTGGTCAAGAAATTGTCCACCGATATGACACAAAAAGATGTATTGGTCAATAAATTGTCCAATGAGATGACAGAAACAAAGGGAATGCTTAGTCAATTGATGAATCAATTGGCTGCACAAGGGGTGCAGTTGAATTTGTCATCTCAATTGCAAGTAGCCTCAGATGTAAGCCATTTTTTATGTTGTTAACAATTTCATTTTCTAATGCTAACACCACTGATGCTAATGATAGCAGGCACTGAACATAAACTGATGAGTCAATGTATTTCTTAATTTATATTGCAGGTGACTCCAATGGGCGCTTATGAGGTAGACGGAACTCAGTCAAGTGTTGTTGTACGTGATAAAGATGTGAGAATTCAGAAGAAGTCTAATGGGCTTGTAATTACTTCAGAAAAGGTAATGGAAACAATGGTTTTGATTTTTTAATTTTACATACATGACGAATGTACCGTGTTTTATATATACATATAGGAACCTGTTAAAACTGTCGGACCTAAGAAAACGCCTAAGTCACGAAGAAACGGGTCTCAAGATTCCCAATCGCAAGGAAATGTGTCTCCAACACAAGAACTACCAACAGTATGTATTTCAACATGTGTATTGTTATTCTTTTGTTTAAATAATTTCTGATATATACATGCAAAAATTCTTTTTTTAGGCATCTAAGTGCAAACTGTGGCACTTAAAGAAATCAAATATTGTTGCTTTGGGTACCGTATACAAGTCTGCGGGAAAACAAATGCTGCATAACCAAGCGCTCCCAAATGATTGCTACAAAGTGTCAATTGATTCATCGTTAGTGGATGCAGCATGCATACCGGACGTAGGAAATAATGGGTTAAAAACAGTTAAGGATGACGTAGGTGGTTTCTTTGCATGGCCAAAAAATCAAGTTGTTGTTGATGAGGAGGTACATACATGTGTTTTTTCAACCTACATATATATAATTCGTCATATTTAATTCAATGTTTGATACAAGCGTTTTTTGTTTACTGCAGGTTACACCACCAACTACGATACAAAAAGTTAGTGATTACAATTCTGCCACCAGACACACACACACCATAACCACGAGCGCGAAGCGCGCGCGCTCGCTCTACACACACACACACCAACTCGTCACAAACAACACCCCCGCATTAGCAACGCTATGAAAGACGACACAAGATTCATTTAAATTATGGCAGTTGATAATTTTGATTATGTACGACATACAATTGATATTTGGTTCAGTATATACAATCGAGTTTTATTCAATGTGAAATTGCTTTTTGTTTTTTAATTATGTTTATACTTATATATATATAAATATATATATAATATATATATATATAAAATATATATATATATATATATATATATATATATATATATATATATATATATATAATGTGTGTGTGTGTGTGAGTGTGGTGTGTCATTTATTATATATGAGTATATAAATATATATATATATAAATATATATATAAAATATATATATCTAATATATATATATAATATAAATATAAGATCCAAATTATTTTGATTTGTTATATGTTACAAAAAGATGCACTCACCATAATATGGTCCCACGCTTATCAACCATTATTGGTCACTCTTTATAATTCGATTGTGACTAAATATTACAAAATGCCACACAAACTAAAAATTCATGTGACCATTGGATGAACAAAATCACAACAAAAAGCACATTCACTTGATTTTAAATAAGCATATGTCACACTTATTAACACTTTTGCCACTTTTGGTAACTTGTAATGATTGACTAAATAACAAAAAAAAACCCAAGTTTTTTGTGTGACTAAATGTTTACAAATTTGCCAACACAAACTTAAAAATTCATGTGACCATTGAATGAACAATAATCACACAAAATACACATTCACTTGACTTTAAACAACTATGGTCACACTTATTAACACTTTTGGCCATTTTTGGTTAACTTGTATGTGACTAAACAAAAAAAACAAGCTTTGTGTGACTAAATGTTACAAATTTCCACACACACTTAAAAATCATTTGACCATTGAATGAAAAATAGTCACACAAAATACACATTCACTTGACTTTAAACAACATATTGCTCACACTATTAAACAACATTTGTGCCACTTTTGGTTAACTTTTGTATGTGACCTAAATCCCATAAAAACCATGCTTTGGTGTGACCTAAATATTACAAAAGGCACACAAACATATAAAATTCATGTGACTATTGGATGAACAATAGTCACACAAAATACACATTCACTTAACTTTAAACAACATATGGTCACACTTATTAACACTTTTGGCCACTTTTGGTTAACTTGTATGTGACTAAATAACAAAAAAAACAAGCTTTGTGTGACTAAATGTTACAAATTGCCACACACACTTAAAAATCATGTGACCATTGAATGAACAATAGTCACACAAAATACACATTCACTTGACTTTAAACAACATATGGTCACACTTATTAACACTTTTGGTTAACTTGTATGTGACTAAATAAAAAAAACATGCTTTGTGTGACTAAATATTACAAAACGCCACACAAACTTAAAATTCATGTGACCATTGGATGAACAATAGTCACACAAAATACACATTCACTTGACTTTAAACAACATATGGTCACACTTATTAACACTTTTGGCCACTTTTGGTTAACTTGTATGTGACTAAATTAAAAAAAACATGCTTTGTGTGACTAAATATTACAAAACGCCACACAAACTTAAAATTCATGTGACCATTGGATGAACAATAGTCACATAAAATACACATTTACTTGATTTTAAAAAGCATATGGTCACACTTATTAAGACTTTTGGCCATTTTTTTTAAATTGTATGTGACTAACTCCAAAAAAACAACACCCGTTGTGTGACTAAATCATCACAAACGTCACATTTATTATATATTCATGTGGCCACAGGACGGGAAATAGTCACACAAAATACACATTTACTTGAATAAATCATCTCAAATGTCACATATATTATATATTAATGTGGCCAAAGGACGAATAATAGTTACTCTTAAAAACCATTCGTGTGACTATAAAGTGTTTACGGTCACTAATACTGATTAATCCAACAAAACTTGTGCCTAATTTGTCACACATATTCGGGTTTTGGTCACTCGTTTTCAATGAAAAAGGCCACAAACTCAACAATGTCACCGTAGGAGACCTACGGTGGCGCGACCTTTAGTGACAAACAACAAAAAAACGTGTGAGACTAAATGCATATCGTCACACATTTTTGGAGTGACCAATACCACTTTTTGTACCAGTGTTAATGCTTGCTGAAGAGAGTCGTTCAAAAATGCTTTTAAAACAAAAGGATCCTACAATGTTAGAAAAGAAAGTTAATACTACACCAGTCGATTATGCTGTTCTTAATCAACTTTCTTAAGATTTTGAAAAATGATTTGTTCCACAAACTGAATTATCTGCTGAACAAGCCTTTTGGTCTTAGAATTCTGTGAATTCTGCAGAACCCACTCTTTCTAGTAGACCCACCAATGTTGAGGTTCCAAAAGAACTTCCTAAAGTCAGCATGGTTAATACGAGTTTGAAGAAACTTAAACACCATCTTGATGGTTTTGATGTGGTAGTCAAAGAAAGAACCATACCCACAGCTATTACTGAGGGTTCGTAGGGGTTCGAACATACAAAATCTTGTTTTAGGGATGAAATAATTTCATTTGTAAAAGCTCTAAAAGACTTATTTAACACATTCAATCAATATTTGTTTGATGAACTTTCTGAAGTCCAAAATGTCTTTCATCAAATGGAACAGGCTGTGGAACAAGATCGTTTAGAGTCAAAAACATTTGAAGTTAAAATGAATTAAGTTTTGAACGAAAACGAACGACTCTTGGAACAAGTCATTAACAAAGATATTGTGAATGTAATTATGAATTCTTCTGCGGATATTGTTTCTGTAAAAGTGAATGAATGTGAAAAGTGTCTCAAACTTGAGACTGAGCTTCAAACGGATTTCATTGAAAAAGAGATTTATGATAAACTGTTTAAAAGTTTCACCACTCTTGAAAAACATTGCATCTCTTTAGAAGTTGATTCTCAACTTAATCAGGAAATTTTTCAAAGGGATAATTTTGTTTCAAATCAAAGTGCTCTAAGTTTTGATCAATTGTTTGAATTAAATGAATTGAAAGCTCAGTCCCAAGAGAAAGACACGATCATAAAGAAGTTGAAAGAGAGAATTAAATCTCTAAGTAGAAAATAGAATGAGGATAAGATTAAAAAGGACTTAGAAGAGATTGAAACTATAAATATTGAATTGGATCTTAGGGTGACAAAACTTATTGCTGAGAATGAGCATTTGAAATAGACCTATAAGCAACTTTATGACTCGATTAAACCAGCACGTATTCAATCAAAAGAACAATGTGATGATTTAATTAATCAAGTCAATCTAAAGTCTGTGGAAATTTCTGATTTAAATGCTAGTCTTCAGGAAAAAGTTTTGGTAATTACAGCTCTCAAGGATGATTTAAGGAAACTTAAAGGAAAAGCTCTAGTTGATAATGACGTTACAAAACACCCTAGTTATCCAGAAATGCTTAAGATTGATGTGGAACCCATAACCCCTAAATTGTTGAATAAACAGACAGCTCACTCTACCTATATTAAGCACACTCAGGAAGAAGCTACCGTTCTTAAGGATCTAGTTGATCATGTTAAATCAAAATATCTACTAGATCAATCCTTAGAATCTGCTTGCAGGTATGCTAAACTAGTTCAAGAGTTGCTTACAAACATCAGTAAAACTTGCTCTAGTGTCAACAATACTAATGGAAAAATAGTGGCTGTGACCCCAAAGAACAAGGACAAAAGGGTTAGATTCACTGAGCCCATCACATACTCAGGAAACAGAATCACAAAAACAACCTCTACATCAAACCTAGTTTTTAACAAACATATGTTGTCTTCTACAAGAGTAAAACCGTCTACTAGTGTTAGCGGATCACAGCCTTCAGGCGATACAAAGAAAGATAAGATTCGGCAAACACCAAGTAGTACTCAGAAGAATAAAGTAGAAGCCCACCTTAGGAAAGTTAATCTAGTTTGAAAAATAAAGATTGTGTTGTTCAACCTAAAGGAACTGCTCATGTGCAGCATTCCAAGCTTAATGCGAATTCTAAACTTAAATATGTTAAGTGTAATGGTTGCATGCTTTTTGATAATCATGATTTGTGTGTTCTTGATTTTATCAATAATGTGAATGCTCGTAAAAAATCTAAATCTGTTAACAAAAGTTCAAAGAGAAAAGTTTAGAAACCAACAGGAAAGGTGTTTTCAAATATTGGATACATCTGGAGACCTACTGGTCGAACCTTCACTATAGTAGGAAATGCGTGCCCTTTAACTAGGATTACCACAACTACTGAAGTACCCCTTAGGAAACCAACTGCTCTAGAAAATGAAACACCTAAGCCTGTTGTAACATTGGTTTACTCAAGGAAACCTAGGAAATCTAAAACTAATGTTCTTGTTAGCAAATCTAAGGTTCTTAAATATGTATCTGCTAACAAAAAGGAACCCAGTAAATCTTGGGGATCCATAGTTTCCAATGTTCCATCTTCCTCTCTTGATGAATGCAGGTCGTCCAAATTGTTCTCTGGTATTTGGACTCCGGCTGCTCCAAGCATATGACCGGAGATCGCTCTCAGCTCACCAATTTCGTCAATAAGTTTTTGGGTACAGTCAAATTCGGAAATGATCACGTGGCAAAGATATTGGGATATGGTGATTATCAGATTGGGAATGTTACGATATCAAGGGTTTACTACGTGGAAGGACTTGGACACAACTTATTCTCCGTTGGGCAATTTTGTGATTCGAACCTTGAAGTTGCTTTTCGTCAACACACCTGCTTCATTCGTAATTTAGAAGGTGTTGATCTATTGACTGGATCTCGAGGCAACAATCTGTATACTCTGTCTCTTGGAGATATGATGGCGTCCTCTCCTATATGTCTCTTGTCAAAGGCCTCAAAGACTAAGTCCTGGCTATGGCACCGACGTCTGTCTCATCTGAACTTTGGTGCAATCAACCATTTAGCTAGACACGGTCTTGTTCGAGGTCTCCCTAAGCTTAAATTTGAAAAGGACCATCTGTGTTCTGCTTGTGCAATGGGTAAAAGCAAGAAGAAATCCCACACACCTAAATCTGAAGACACCAACCAAGAGAAACTATATCTTTTGCACATGGATCTTTGTGGACCAATGCGTGTCGCAAGTGTTAATGGAAAGAAGTACATCCTCGTCATTGTTGATGATTACTCACGATTCACATGGGTTAAGTTCTTAAGGTCAAAAGATGAAGCTCCATATTTCATAATCAAGTTTCTCAAGATGATCCAAGTACGGCTTAAAGTGCCTGTCCGAAGAATCAGAACAGATAATGGAACTGAATTTGTTAATCAAACCTTGCGTGAATATTATGAGAAGGTTGGCATCTCTCATGAAACATTTGTTGCTTGCTCTCCACAGCAAAATAGTGTCGTTGAAAGACGTAATCATACGTTAATTGAGGCTGCCCGCATAATGTTGATTTATGCAAAAGCTTCGTTATTCTTATGGGAAGAAGTTGTTGCTACCGCATGTTACACCCAAAATCGTTCCATCGTACGTCTTCGTCACGGCAAAACACCATATGAGCTTTTACATGACAAACCTCCCGACTTATCATTTTTCCATGTATTTGGTTCACTCTGCTATCCGACAAATGATAGTGAGAATTTGGGTAAGTTACAACCGAAGGCTGATATTGGTATTTTCATTGGTTATGCACCCACAAAGAAAGCATTTCGAATTTACAACCGACGTACCAGACGAATCATTGAAACTATTCATGTAGACTTTGATGAGCTGACTGCGATGGCTTCTGAACATAGCAGTTCAGGACCCGCACTTCATGAAATGACTCTTGCAACAATCAGTTCAGGACTCGTGCCAAACCATCCTCCTTCAACACCGTTTATACCACCTTTAAGAACTGATTGGGATATATTGTTTCAACCGTTGTTTGATGAATTACTCACACCTCCACCAAGTGTTGATCTCCTAGCCCCTGAATTTATTGCTCTAATTAATGAAGTAGTTGCTCCAGTTCTCGCTGTATCAACCGGTTCACCTTCCTCAACAATAGTTGACCAAGATCCACCATCACCAAGTAAATCTCAAACAACACCTAAAACTCAACCTCTTGTCATTCCTAATGATGTTGAAGAAGACAATCATGATATTGAAGTTGCACATATGGGTAATGATCCGTACTTTGGTATCCCAATTCCAGAAGTTCCTTCTGATCAATCTTCATCAACGGATTCTATTCATACAATTATGCATCCTGATCACCAAATTTCTGAACATAATAGCAAATGAACTAAGGATCATCCACTTGAAAACATAATCGGTGAACTTGCTAGACCAATTTCCACAAGGTTACAATTACATGAGCAAGCTTTTTTCTGTTACTACGATGCTTTCCTCACTGTTGTTGAACCCAAGATGTATAAATATGCTTTGACTCAATCCTGTTGGATCGAAGCAATGCAAGCAGAGCTCAATGAGTTTAAACGCCTTGAAGTATGGGAGCTCGTACCCCGACCAGACAAAGTTATGGTTATTACTTTGAAGTGGATCTACAAAGTGAAGCTAGATGAACTGGGAGGTATTCTAAAGAACAAGGCTCAATTAGTGGCTCATGGTTACCGTCAAGAAGAGGGAATTGATTTTGAAGAGTCTTTTTCTCTGGTTGCAAGATTAGAGGCTATAAGGATTTTTCTCGCGTATGCCGCTCACATGAACATGGTAATTTACGGGAAGAGGTTTATGTAAGCCAGTTGGACGGTTTTGTGGATCCAGATAACTCCAATTACGTGTACAAGCTAAAGAAAGATATTTATGGGTTGAAATAAGCTCCACACGCGTGGTATGACATGTTGTCTTCGTTCCTGATATCCCAAGACTTCTCCAAAGGCTCAGTGGATCCTACTCTGTTCATCCGTAAGGAAGGCAAAGAATTACTTCTGGTACAAGTATATGTCGATGATATTATCTTTGCTGCATCTACACCTCAACTTTGTGACCTATTTGTTAAAATCATGTGTTCAAAATTTAAGATGTCAATGATGGGCAAAATCTCATTTTTCTTAGGACTACATATTTTTCAAAATCCCAGAGGCATCTTTATTAACCAGTCAAAATATGCCCTTGAATCTTTAAAGAAATACGGTTTTGACTCTTGTGACCCAGTGGATACTCCCATGGTGGAGAAATCCAAACTGGATGATGATAAAGAAGGGAAAGCAATTGATCTGTCACACTATCGTGGCATGATTGGCACCCTCCTTTATGTCATAGCCAGTAGACCTAACCTACAATTTGCTATTTGCATGTGTTCCCGGTATCAGGCTCGGCTTACCGAAAAGCACTTACATGGGGTCAAAAGGATCTTTCGGTATCTAAGAGGAACCGTGAATCGGGGACTATGGTATCCGAAGGATTCTTCGATTGCTCTAACAGCATTTGCAGATGCGGCTCATGCTGGTTGTCAAGATACACGCCGTAGCACATCTAGTAGTATGCAGTTCTTGGGAGATAGACTTGTTAGCTGGTCATTAAAAAGGCAGAAAAGCGCTGCGATATCTAGTACGGAAGCTGAATATATTGCTATGTCAGGATGTTATGCTCAAATCCTTTGGATGAGATCACAGCTTACCGACTATGGCCTTGGATTTAATAAAATTCCAATGTACTGTGATAACAAAAGCACTATTGCCTTAAGCTGCAACAATGTTCAACATTCCAGGTCGAAGCATATAGATATCATATTTCACTTTATCAAGGAGCATGTTGAGAATGAGGTGATTGAACTTTACTTTATCAATACAGAGTATCAACTGGCGGACATCTTCACAAAAGCCCTGCAAGAGAAAGAATTAAATTTCTTATCAACAAGCTAGGAATGCGGAGTTTTACGCCGGAGACTCTCAAACAATTGGCAGATGAAGTTGATGAATAGTGGTGGTACCATTCAAATATCATGTATCATATATATATATATATATATATATATATATATAAACCAAAAATATTTTTCATTTTTTTTGAAAATATTTATTAAAACAAAATACAAAAATATAATATTCATAAAACCAAAGAAAAAATTAAAAAATGAGAAAAACATAAAAAGAGGTAATAATGGCAATGTCTTTTGAAAATCGATAACATTTACGATCTTATAAATGCCATTCAATAATGATACGAGGTTGTAAATGAAGTTCGAGCAGAAGTTCAAATGTTTTCAAAACATGCCAAATGGCTTGCTATTATTTCAGATAGCAACCCGGTCATCACCTTAAACGCAAGTATTTCAAAAAGAAGACTTGACCTCTTAACGGGAATTTATTCTCGGGCATGGTCTACTTTATGACCATGCAAAGGCTTATGATTACTTTGTATCACAACCTGTGCTTCCTATATTCCATGAGTGTATGTGTCAATGCACTTATGTGTGAAAATAAGAGAAATCTTATTTACAATTGGTGTTTTTTTCATGAATAAAAACATTGCTTCATTAGAAAATGCTTTTTACAGACATTTGACTTCTCAAACAACGACTACAGCTCTTTAAATAGAAAACGGGTCATTGTTTGAGGGGGAGAAAATGCCAAATATCTTCTTCAGAAAATTATTTGATAAAAAGAATAAAGGTTCCGTAATCTATAACTGAAAATCATTTTTTTAAGGAAAAGTTATTTAAATTTAACTTCTGTGTGCCTTAAATGTTATTTGATTATGCCTTGGGAGAGAGTATATGCAAATTATGTGGTTAGGTATGCTTGTTAAAACTACAAGGACTTTATGTGCCTAAGTGTTAAACTTGAAATGCCTAAATAAGTTTAAAATTGAAAATTGGAAAGGTCATTAAACCTAAGGGGGCAGATGTGACAAAAACATAAAATGTTTTATATCACACCCACCCCCCCTCCATGTTTTTCATTTTAACACACACACCCCTACCTGTTCTTCTCCCTTACACGATCGCCACATCTTCATTCTTGATTTCTAGATATATTCGTGCTTAAGGTATAATTACAACCATGGTTGTTACACCCTAAAGATCACTCTTCTTAAAGCAATTTGATATTTACAATGTTTTGATTTCGAATAACCCTAACTTTCAAAATTAGGGTTCTTGAAATTAAAACTGTGTAAAAAATTCAAATTAATTGAGGGGTTTTGGTGTTCTAAGGTTGTTAATGACTCGTGTAATACAATTTTTTCATTTAGATAGCATATGAGTTTGTTTTGATTAATTCTCTATGATGAATTGTGCGTTCTTGAATTTTTTAGCTGAAATGCTTATAGGTTTTGTTATGGATAAATGCTGTATGTGTAAATAATTATGGGTATGAGCGGAAATCCATATATGAGGTGTTTGATGGTTGGGAACTCATGAATTTTTTTGAAACGCATGTTCGTTTGTAAAATGTGTGATGAATTTGTGATTAATTGTTGCCTAAATGTTCTTGATTAACTCTTGATGGCTAAATGAGTGTATGAAAGGGAAAGACACATGAAATACTCGAATTGAAACTCAAAATGTTAGACCATTCCAAATTTGCAGTTTCATTGTCCACGAATTTGCAGCCCTATGTGGTCTTCGAATTTGCAGATAGTAGTAATACACAAATTCGCAAAGAGGCTTTGGTCTACGAATTGGCAGACCTCTTTAGTATACGAATTCGCATGGGATCCTATGGTCTTCGAATTGACAGATAGTAGTAAGACACGAATTCGCAGGGAGCCTTTGGTCTCCAAATTAGCAGATAGTAGTAAGACACGAATTCGCAGGGAGCCTTTGGTCTCCGAATTAGCAGATAGTAGTAATACACGAATTCGCAGACCTCTTTAGTATCCGAATTAGTAGTAACCTTTACCATCCGAATTTGCAATAACATTTAGAGCCTGAATTCGCGGTTTTCACTTTAAAACCAGATTTAATCATACTTAATGGATTCAAAAAGCCTAATTATCATAAACACTTAGATTCTAACCAAAAGATGACTTAAAACTTGTGTTAGGTAACAAATTTAAAATTGATTATCTTTGGATTCTAATCAAGTCAAATTAGATTAACTAAATTACCCTAATTTAAGTTCACTCTTTCATGATTAGTTTTCTAAATATGTTACATGCATTAAGTGCCAAATTCTAATAAAGGTCCCCATGTATAGTAGGTTATATAAACTGGTTTGTATATAAACTGTATCGACTCTTTCTTAGCAGAATCATGAGTATCACAAAAGAACAACAACAAGCACTTGACAATGTTCTTGTTCCACGGGAACAACTTTTAACGATTGAAAGTTGCAACTACAGATTGAGCACCACATTCAAGCCTAAGGAATCCACCTTTCAAGTTGCTTTGGATGTTCTCTCTCTCACTCCTTTTTATCTAGCCTTCTTGATCACTGCAAGTGTCCCTGCTGTCTACATGCATGAATTCTGGGCTACTGCATCTTACCACAAGCATTCCATCAAATTCAAGATGAACACAAGGAGTTATTCTTTTGATCTGGATACTTTTAGAAATATGCTTCAGATGTGTCAAAAACTTCCTGGACAGAAGTTTGAAGATCCTCCATTTGAATATGAAATACTTACTTTCATGAGAGAACTTGGCTACTCCGGAAACATCAAATTACTATCTGATGTCAAAGTTGAAATTCTACCTCAACCTTGGAGAACATTCGAAACTATCATCAACAAATGTCTCAGTGGAAAACTAACAGGACTTGATACACTTCGTCTCTCTCAGGCTCATATCCTTTGGGGTTTGTATCACCAACAGAAAGTTGACTATGTCTATCTTCTATGGAGGACCTAGTTTTCTAAATTGAAAACAAGGAGTCAAGGAAGACCAAATACATGTTCTACCCAAGATTCACCAAAGTCATCATCAATTACTTCATGTCACAAGATCAATCAATCCCAAGAAGAAACAAAGTGGACTGGCACATGGCTAACGATGATCCTATTCTCACTACCATGAGATTCATCCCTCAGCATGAAGTAGTTTAAAAGTACGGTACCATTCTTCTTGACAACTTAACCACTCAAGCAATGAAATAATCTGAAGCATACAAGACTTACTATGCTTTTCTTACTGGAAAGGTGATTCCTAAACTAAAATATGTACGTCGATCTACCAAGGAAAAGCCTAAACAAGCCCCTGAGGCTTCCTTCGGTAAAAGACTCAAAGCTACTGCTAAAGTGACTAAATCAGGAAAGAAGAATCAACCTGCTAAAGGACTGGAGACTCTATCTGAAATTGCATTGTCTGAGGCTGAACAGATGAAACTAGCCATTGAAAGAAGCAAAACACAACTTCACAGCTCTCAACCCAGCAATTCTGGTACAAATGAAGGAACTGGTGTTACACCAGGGGTTCCCGATGTACCTATATATGGATCTGATGAAGAGAAAATATCTTAGAAGTCCAGTGATGAAGAAGATGATGATGATGAAGCAAACATAGGCAAAGACGAAGATGATAATGATCAAGATGATGATGAACGAACTAAATCTAAAAATGATGGTGATGACTTTGTTCATCTGAAGCTTTCCACTCATGATGATGAAGCAAGAAACGATGATGAAGTAAATGAAGAAGAAAGCAATGAAGAAAGTAACGATGAAAGCAATGAAGAAAGTGATGAAAAAGTTCAAGGAGCGAATACTGAGGAAGAAGAGATGGATGAAGAGGCGACACATGAAGAGGACGAAGCGAATGAGCTATATAGGGACGTGAACGTTAATCTGGAGGGAAGAGACAGTGTGATGATAGATGCTCCACTGCCTAATGTTCAAGTAACTCAGGAAACAGAAGATACTTATGTGATCAAGTGGTCCAACATCTGAGCTGATGAAAGGCACATGCAAGAGTTTGGTCGAGCTAGAATACTTCTTTGAAGAAGTCTATAAGGCAACCACGGATCAACTGGATTGGAACAACCCTAAAGGACAACAATATCCTCTTGATCTGCGAAAGCCACTACCATTGATACCTAACTCTCGTGGTCGTCAAGTTATACCGTTTGATCACTTCATCAACAACAACCTTGCGTATCTATCTAGTGGTGTCTCAAGCCAAATGATTTGATAATCTTAGACTATATAAAATATATATTCCAAAATATCAAATAAGTAATAGTATAGAGAGTATCCCGATAGATATGAAAATTTACTTTAGGAAAAGTAAAAGTCTATCCACCTGGTGTCGTGACCCAATGAGAGATGAATAGATAACCACGTTAATGTTTTTAAGTAAAAAGCTTGATTGTCTTTTAATTTTTGATTTTGAAAATTTTAAACTAAATATAAAATCTTCAGATTGTCGAATGGCATGGCTATAAACATTTGGATTGGATCACCGTTCGTAGAGATGATGACAAGCTATATACATTCAAGGAAGGAGACTTCAGAAGGCTTCGCCTTTAAGACAATCGAGATATGTTGATCCTTTTGCTAAGGGCAATCTGACAAATTCAATGTTGAAGATCGTCTAGCATTTGGTGTCTCTCTGAGGATGTTTACAAGAAGTATTGTCATACAAAGGCATGTTGAAGATCTTCAGTTAGGTGTCGAGAGTTACCAAAAGAAGCCCAACATCACAAAGCCGGATACGTACAGATCTGATCTCAAATGCAGGGATGCCTATACAGCATATTCCAATCCCAAAGGCTTCATCTATCAGAACAAAGACAAGAAGAACAAGTTGATGCGTATTGATAAACTTTACAAGTTTAGTGACGATACACTCGATGATGTTCGGACTGCTCTTAATAATCGTCTAAAAGGGATTAGGATGGAATGTCTACCACAGACAATATGGAGACAGAGTGATAAGGAACGACCAAAAGCTATGATCCAGGCGATCGACAAATAGCTCAAGTCGAGGAGGATAATGAGAAGTTTGGAAAGATTTGTTGGTGGGAGACCGTACAGGGGTGACTTTCGGCTGCTGCAAAGGACCATATGATTTATCATATGATGTCCTCATCATAACAGGTCAATCCTTGTACGTACCAAATAACTTGTGACATTTGTATATATGTAGTGTAGACTTTATGGTGATAATAAGTAGTGCTTGAGTACAAAATTTTCAAGAATTTCTTAGTAAATTCAAAAAATTTCAAATTATTGTACTCAGCACTGTCTTATATACCCTCAAAAATTAAGGGGGAGCATTAAAATGTTCCTGTTAGATATTATGTAACATTTTGTCCCCGAACGTTTAATCAATTGATATCCAAAATATCAAGGGATTAACATTTTGGATAAGGGGAGAAAATGTGATTAAACTGAATCTAATATTATATTGAAAGATGTGATCATATAAAATGAACTCAATGCACTCCACACTTAGCATGTACTACGATTACTATGCACATGTTAAGGGGGAGCTTTTTATGATAATGAAAAACTCTCAAAGTGTAAATCTTTTAATATTTATATCAAACACTTTGATTGAACTTTTCAATGATTTTGGAAGGATTGTGATGAAATACCCAAAATACCGACCATGTACTTAAATTTATGGAGTTATAAGGCGGTTAGGAATAGGTATTTAAATCCCATGATCTAGCCAGAACCGGAGGGATCTACCCAGGGATATCCACTAGTTAGTGTAGAAGTCCTTAAGTATGATACAAAAGGAGAAAAAGTGAGAATCGGGAATAATGTCGACTAAGATGGAGCTAACACTGGAACAAACCCAACAAGGTGTTAGTCATGAAGTCTCGGTAAGCATTGAAGGGGTTGAAGAATGAAAAAGAAATGTAAGGATAAAGTATGTAAAGAAAGAAGCCCTCCATACACTTAGGCAGAAACCGGGTCATAAATAAAACTGTCGGAAAACTCTAAGTGTGTCTGACATTGAAGACTGTCATGGACAGGGACGCTAAGCACATCCCTCCTTGACACTCACGGTCTTTCAATAAGACTCTTGTTCATTTCTTATCACGGGAGATTACACGCATTTCTATCGACTTTCTCACTCCGAGTTAGTTGATATTGAAAAGGTGGCAGTCTGCTCCAGCCTCTGATCACTAAAACAAAAGTGCACTATTGAGTCTAGAGCCAAAAGAGATCATCCATAAATCTCATTAGGACACTTGTCAAAATTATGCTTGCTATCTCACACAATATGAATAACGAGAAATATATATAGGTCCTACGCATTGAAGATGGAAATCCTGCTTGAGCCAACATCAAACAAGCTCATGGTAGGTGACTTGTGCGATTCTATATGAATCAAACTTGTGACAACTGGAAAGAAACGATGGTGCGATTCTATAAGAATCAAACTTGTTCCAGGTTATGAATTGACGATTGATGATGAATTTTTGAAATGATTAACACTCTCGATGTGTCACAAAACCACTTTAGCAAGTGACACGTCGATTGATTTTCAAATCGATTTTTCTATTTCAATCGGTGAGACAGTAACTCACTGGTTTACTCTTATCGTGTTGTCTGCTTTGAGACGTTCCGGTAATGAGAACATGCTGAGTTTGATGAATCTAATGCAAATGTGTTAGAAAGATTCTATACTTTAGCTAGAAATCCTGTCCCAGAGATTCTTCTTAAATTGAATCTACCTGATCACAGGTCGATCCTCACGGATTAGAAGGTTACTCCAACCAAACACGAGCGAATGACAAGGCCATATTCGTCCCCCCGCTTTATTGCTAACTGTTTTAATGCAGGATACATAAAGATAGAGGTGAAGGTACCTGATTACAGCTAACTCACAGATTCATAGCCACATCCTCATACCCGACCAACAAACATAAAGACATCATAAAAGCTCAAGTACATGTTTCAAGACTTTCGCTACTCTGATACCGTACGTCTTTCTTGAATTGACGAAGTATTAAAGTCAAAGAATTTCAAAGAAGTTTATGTCACTCTGATACCGAACGTCTTTCTCGAAGTGACGAAGTATTAATGTTAAAGAATTTCAAGAAAGATGGATCATTAAAGCTTTTCAAGTCAGCAAATCATGAACGGTATGAGCATGTCGATCCAGAAGTCACAAGTTCACAAGATGGCAAAGTTAACAAGATGGCGAAACGAGATTATGCTTGGTTGATGATCTCAAGGTGTTCAAGATCACATTCAAGACAAGCTAAGGAACAAGATCAAGACCTAAAGTCTATGATCACTACATCAAATCACAAGTTAATGATTAAAGTTAAACGAGCTCAAGACTAAAGATAAAGCATTGTATGCTAGGTTTAAGTTTTTGTAAACTGGAGCGACCTCCCTTAGGGGGAGATTGTTAGGAATACGAAATTCCTAGGAAAGTGTCAGTGGCTTCCATAGATAACTGTCGTTAGCTCGTTAAGTAATTTTTGGAAACTTACATAGTTAGTTAGACCAAGGCCCATGGATTAGTCCATTCAGCCAAGGCCCATCCACCCTTGTAAGTATAAATACACCTCTACATGCCTTGGAGAGGTGGTTGGTTGGTTGTATGTTTCATTTCCACTTCATGCATTTCATGTTCTCTACTTTCTCTCACTAGAAAAATACATCCTTCCTCCCACTTTCTCTCTCTAGTTCTTGGTTCATAGATCAACGATTACTTGTATACTACATGTTGAATAACCTTAGTTAATATTATAGATCCAAGTGTGGTTTATATTTGATAATGTGATTTTCATATTAACTTGTAGTTAATATTGAAAAGCATACATACATAAACTCAGGTTTAATGGTGTTGCATATCTTTAAACACATTGAAACCATCCGACTTAAAGTTCTTATTTATGTGTTCAGGTGTGGTTTTCATATTAACTTGCAGTTACTATTGAAAAGCACACATAAGGTCTAAGACTCTAAGTGTCACACACGTAGCAAGTATAGAGCCAACAGCAGCATAATTTTCTCCATCTGTTAAAAAATAGTAACATTTCAGCTTTGGCTTTCAAACCTCAAAATTCATAACTCACTTGATAAGACCAAACGGAGTCAGGGACAACATAAAAATGGTCGTTTTATTGGGTTATAGAATCAGTATACTTAAACTGTCAAATATGCCACATCATTACTAACAACTTTTTCTATTATTACAAATTAAAAAATGTGTTCAACTTCTATGCTTGAAAGTTGTTATTCTGTATTCAAATTATGAGGCTTGGTACGACATTGTAATGTTCATAGCTTTTTCAACATATGTAATGTTCATAGCTTTAAGAGTAATTCCTAATTTACGACTCCATCCAAACAAAATAAATCCTTTTTATATAAGATAACCCAAACACCTTGAAAGCACAGAATAGCTTTTACTATAACAATAAACTATGAAGCACCTAAAAGAAGCTTACCCAAACACCCCCCTTAGACTCGACCCACTTTTTAATTGCAGGAAAAAGGCCAAGTAACTTCATCACCTCATTTCTTTCATAACTTGACCCTTTCAATTTACTCTTTATGATGGTCCAGTCTCTAATGATAGATTTCTACATATCAAATATTAAGAAATATTTTCATTACTGATAACTCCTGATATGTATCTTTCCTCTTAAGTAATACATCTACGCAATTCATTTTATCAACTTTCTTATGCCTTTCAAACACGGCAAAACAGAATAGGAAACTATAAAAGCAAAAACGTATTTGAGAGATGAAATAGAGATGGTGTTGACAGTACGGTGATGAACTTACATGTAGCATATGGCCGGGGGAGATCGTTATCAACGTGCGCGGGAATGTCTGCATTCGGTGACAAACCTGCACATACGAAATGAATACAATATGTAACAACATACCAACAGAAATAGGCACTTCTATGAGACGACAAAACTGGTACCTTGAATAACAACACAACAACAACTATTTTCCATACCCCGCTCCCTACAGTCAGTCAAAAACAGTTAGTGAAATTGTATCAAAGCTGACATGTTTTGTGAGAAACCACAATCATAAGGGAAAATAAAGCTTACACAGATTGTCATCATCGGGATCGGTAGAACCACAGGGCATTTCATCTGCCCTTACACTTCCATAATCTGCAACCGCCAATATTTGTTTATCTTTGGCAGGTGACGTTGGCATTCATTATTCAAAGGTCAGCGCAAAATGCTGGTGGGTGCAAGGTTTTTGTCGAGTTCATATGTACGACTTTGAGGAATACGCGGTAGGTCTGATATATGTACTACTGTACCATCCAACTTTTTTTGCCTTTCATAGAAGATGAAACAAATATGGAAGCCCCCATAGTTAGGCCATGACTTGCGATGTTAGGAGAAACATATGGAATTGGTATACTACAAACTCTAGGAATGGTTTTTCTTTTTGTTCTCATGTCTAGAGGGAAAAACAAAAATGCGAGTCTAAAAGAAAATAAAAGGAACACGTATTCGATAACGGTAAAAAGGCAGCAACTAAAGGACAAACAACGTGCGACACATGTAACATGTATTAATCATCTTTTCCCAAAGAAAACTATAGAATCAAGGTATATATAATGACTAATAACCAAACCGAAAGCATTCAGTATCCATGCACAACAAATATTGACATACAAACAAAAAATAACACATGAATAAGCAACCCACATGAAACCAAGTTATAGCATGTTGTCCACATTTGTTACCCATATCACAACACAAATTGCTACACTAAAATTATCTCA
The DNA here is from genome assembly GCA_026074375.1 of Tanacetum coccineum. Lineage (NCBI taxonomy): Eukaryota > Viridiplantae > Streptophyta > Magnoliopsida > Asterales > Asteraceae > Tanacetum > Tanacetum coccineum. The sequence continues at coordinate 34,150 of BQNB010051987.1, forward strand.
AATACATCTAGCCTGCTAGTTTACAGTAATTGTGTACTTTTAAATATGTCAATAAATAGTTTCTTTCAGACACTCAACACAAGTAGACAAAGACTTAATAGACCACCCAAACACACTCCATTTCAAGTTTTCTCAATAATGGAACACATTTCAAATCCCGCTAAACAAAAAATAGTATAATAAACACATATATAGCTGAAAATAAGCTTCATAACAACTATTTATCAAACGGTGAACTAAAATACAATCTCAAGGTGCAACCTGGATTCATGCCACAAAGTCAGAGTCAACCTTCTACCAGCCAGTATTCTGCACCATCATTTCCTTTGCAGCCTCGATTTCAGACTCCATTACCAGGTCAGCATCAAGTGTTGCAAAATCCAACAGTATCATGACTCCACTACCAGGTCAGTCACCTTAACCAATCACTTAAGGGAGTACCAACCTGTTTATGCATAATAGTTCACCGGTCTCTTTTTCGCAACTCAAAACTTCAACCTTGAGAATTGCAGCTTTACCTATAATTACAAAAATCAAAGTAATTAACTGAAAAAGACAGCATTATATATGACCTAAGAAGTAAAAAAGTGAACTTTAATTATGGTATCTTAATTTTTTTAATGGCACAATGTTCGATAAAAGAACATAGAATAATACCTTTTACTTGGGGTTTCTAAGCACGAGGATGACTGGCTCGTCACGTAGAAACATTTTGCTGATAAACCTCTCTTTGTTTACCAGAAGAGAAACATTTTGCTGATAAACCCCTCTTTGGGCACCTATATACAAAAAACCACATAATTAAAAACCACAAAACTCCTTCATAATAAATAAAACACAACTAAGATACTGCTAAAGAATTTATTTTCAATGCAGAACCAACCTCAGTCCATCTCACCTCTTTTTTTAATGCTCGTTCTGGTTTCATTGTAGTTTCATTGTAGTTCCATTGATAGGACCTCCAGGAAGTGTAACACCCCCAAATTGGGTCGCAGCGGAATAAGGGTCCGGGGCGTGTTACTTCTCAGATCAATAACACAAGATAATATAAGAATGGCCAAAAAGTCGTTTAAAACTGATACATTGGATTTAATAAAGTATGTGTTACAAAAGCCCGAAGCTTTACTTGTTTACTTGTTATTATTACAAAGATTTCCAGCCCATAACATATATACAAAATGTAATGCGACTAAATCTTTAATGCATGACTTCAAAATATAACCACCAATGTATCCTTCGCACCTCGTGCTTAATGACCTCCTGAAAAACATTGCATTTAAAAACATCAACATAAAGTTGGTGAATTTCATAGGTTTATGTAAATGTATATGCAGGACCGCAAGACTTTCCCAGTGATAATGCAACAGATGCAGACATCACAAAATGCAATTACGTTTGCCTAAGCTCATGACACCGAAGCTCGACATAATTGAATACAATATATAAATATTGCCTACATTGCCCGTGATGATGTTCAACCTGTAACATCCAGTATCCGACATGATATACGTTCGTTTCCAGTGATAGCTAGTCACCCGAACGGGGAGGTCAATCCCAAATAGATCTATCTATAATCATTCGCGCTCACATTCCAGTAATTGACAGTTCATGATTCATGGGCATAGTGGGTTATCGCTACTTAGGCACAACGTAATCATGATAAAATGTACACTTGCGTCCAATTTGTAAAACATGCATATGTTTCTCACCCCAAAAACTTGTAATTTAATAATTGTAAAACATGGGGCTATGAACTCACCTTGAGTGAGTAAACTGATAACAAAATATCCCAAGTAAAAACGCGTCACGCTAACGCCCGAATGCAACCTAGTTAATATAGGTCGAATCAGTATTCAAGTACGTTGTCTAACAACAACTGTATATAATCCTATATAGTTATCATCGTACTATCGTTCGGGCTATCATAATTTAAGAGGTCATGACATGACGTACGAGGAGTTAGGACACTTTAAATCGTAAATCCAACAACTCGTCAATACGCCATCCGAAGAAGCCTCATTATGAAATTCCCTAGTAATATAGCACTTCGATAACTAATAACATATATATTCTATATAGCTATATCACCATCTAATCGTTTACGTGAAATCGTATTTATAAAGTAAAAACGTTTATAATTACGCCTTTAGCAAAAATGACATAACTTTGTCGTTTTAAGCCCGTTTCTCGCGTTTCTTACGCCCACGCTTTCGTATTAAGACGAGTGATCATAAAATCACATTTTTAGGTTTTTGAGATTCTGTGATGAATAGTGTTTTACTGTTCATAACAGCTATAAAATCGTTTTTATACTTTTAATTAACGTAAAACCCGTTTTAGTCGTATCTTATTCGTTATAGCTCCGTTTTTAGCGATTCTTTCGAACACGTTCTCGTAATTGAAAGTTTTATCATATTATTGATGTTTACAAAGTATAAGTTTCTGCCATGAATAGTAACTTTTTATAAAATTTGTTTTATAAAGTATTTAGCGTCGTAAACTCGTAACTAGTGTATCTTCTTCGTTATTAATCCGTTTTTCGAGTTTCTTATCATTTTGGAATCCTTATGAGATGTACTATCTTATAAAAATGATAACCCCACTGTTTGGATTTCGAATCCAAACAGCCCTTTATGTACCTTATATATACTTAATTATATATACTTTATATATATACTTTTCCATTACATATATTACCACAAATCCTTTATAACTTATAATATACTTATGTCATATATATTATATAGTGTAAGATCCATAATTTTGTCCATTAGTCTAAGATCACAAGTTAATATCTTCACATAAAATCATAACCTTTCTTAATTAACTTTTAATCACTAGTTTACACTTAAACATTTTCCACTTAAACTAACATGTTAACATACTTATAATTTCATTATTCCATGATATTACTAATTACATATCATATGAAAAAGTGTTCTAAATCATAATCATAAGTAAGTTATCATTTTAACATGTTTAAAACCCTAATTTGGTGATTTAGTTATATAGAACATGTAAACATATAAAGATGATCAAAGTGAAGACATAAAGGTTTATATATAACCTTGTAGTGATGTATGATGATGATCAATTCAACCCAAACCCTTGATTAGATCAAAAATCCAAGCTTGCAAGAAATGAAACCCTAGATTAGGTTTAAAAACCCTAATCTTTCTTCTTTGCTTCAACACTTGTAAATGGTTATCCAACACTTCAAATCACCTTGAAGTATCTTAGATATGATGTGAGAGTACTTGTGTGATCTTATAAAATCAAAGTATGGATTTGTTTAGGTGGCTATTTTGAGCCGTGAGCTTAAGAGAGAAGAGAGAAAGATTTTTGTGATTTTTGGTTAAGTGTTTATGAAAGTAAGAGTGAGTGCATGCTATTTATAGTGCTTAGGAGATATTATCAAGCCTCAAGTGCATGTGCTAGGGATAAGAAAGAGAGGTGGCACATAGGAAGGCACAAGGAAACCAAGGGTGAAGTATCTAGATATTTTAGGGCCTTAGTCACAAACTTGATGATTCCTTGGTTTTATCCTTCAAAAATTCGGCCACCCACACACACACACACACACATATATATATATATATATATAAGATGATATTTTGATTATTTTGTGTATTGGGTATAATCGTCGGTATTCGTTTAAGCGTAGTTAGGTTTTGGTGCTTCCGGGAATGCCGAAACGCATTTTATCGCGAAACGTAAGCATTTTACGTAACCAATAAAAATAAGATGAACAAAGTTGATAATTATCCTCATAATAATCATTTAACACTTACTTGATGTAAACGTTTAATCGTTTTATGCCTGTTTACATTGAATGATCATTTTTAGTTTACGCGATTTAACTTAATTATTACGATTTAAGAGCAAACGCGTAAAACCCTAAAAATAAATTGTGAATTACATAATGTCATACAATAACCTAAAACACGAGGTGTTATAGGAAGCATCGTGTACTCTGCCTCAACACCATCTATAATTCATATAATAATACTTAAGTTTAGCACTGAGATTAAGAATAAGTCTTGTAATTAACATAAGAATTGGCAGAAATGAAAGGAGAACCGAATAAACATAGCATTGCCCTCCAAACGCTTAGCAGCTTCCTGAAATAAAATAAAAGAATCATGCTCACAACTTACTTCAATCTTAAAGATCAAACTTGCATCTTTGACTCCGTTTGATATAAATTATCAAATTATAATAAGCCGTCATGAGTATCGAAACACAAATAAGTTGCTTATAGCAGCCAATATGGAGGTACTTACGGAAATGTAGGCATGATTCCATAAGCGTGTATGGACAAATACACTGTTTGACTATCCTCCATCATTTGAGCAGCCATAATAAATTATTTTCACTAAACTTGCTCGTAGTCTTGGTCTCCATCACCATCCTATGCAGACTCCATTTTAAACATCATAAAAAAATCAAAACTTTGTATCAAAAAAATGAAAATCAGAATTTTGCATAAAAATTAAAATCACAATAAAAACATAAAATTGGGTAATCCATTACGTTCATGATACAATTGTCAGATCTTCACCCGAAGTCGCATCAATCATATCAAACTATTAGCGATTCGATAATATGGTTTGACTTGTGTGGGAAGTTTAATGATCCTTAGCAGATTGACTTGGAGCAACTTGAATGTATTTCTGACCTAGTTGTATGCAAGCTCTTTGCTGCTCAACCAATCATTTGTCTATTCCGCTATCACCAAATGCTTTTTCTGTCCCCAATAAAAACAATAATCATCATCAAAATAACTTCACTTCCCGTTAAACTTCTTTGGTTCTTTTATATTCAAATGGGATGTCATTTTTACAATTAGTATTTATGTATTCATAACTGCTAACAAAATATTGGTATAAAACAAACATATCAATTAACAAAAGATGTAAGAAGATTAAATCCATCTTCAACCTAAAACCAAAGAATAAATTATAATAAGCAATCTCACACCGTGTATTGATCATGTAAATAATGATTGAGAATTGAATTTTAAATTAAACAAGCCTCGCTCATATTGCAAAACAATTGTATCATCATAGCCCTGATTCAATTCGCTCAATTGTAAATAATGATTGAGAATTGAATTTTAAATTAAACAAACCTCGCTCATATTGCAAAACAATTGTATCATCATAGCCCTGATTCAATTCGCTCAATTGTAAATAATGATTTATTTGTCTTATTTATTCTAGAGTTGACATGGATTTTCCAGCTCCTATATATTGTCTACAGGATATTTAGACCCAACTAAAACCAGTACAACTTTCTTCATCCTCCATCATCAAAAAACTACCACCACTTACCTCTCACAATATCACCCATGTTATCTCATTTCATTTCACTAAAAAAACCACCTAAAAAAACCGACAAACATCTTCAAACTCATTTCCATTTATTGATCGTTTTCATATAGTCTCAAAAACTAACAAAACAATACAAACTTAAACAATTGATACTATAACAAAATGTTGCTGTTTGGAAGGTCGCCATCCCATTCCATAACACTCTTATCCTTTGTCGAAAGTTTTGTTGGGAAACTGAGTAGATGCACGTTACTCGTACTCTCCTGCTTTTAAGTACGTATCATGATGTTTGGACACTGATGTAAATGACCTCATTACTTTTTCATGTAATTTTCCTGATGTTGTATTTTGGGTTTGTTGTTCTTGGGTTCGATTTAGGACGGGTAGATGGGGGATTTGGGTTTGTTATAGATCGTGAGTTTTGTTGAGGGTTTGTGGGATTTGATTTTGGTTGATAAGGTTTTGTTTTGTTTTTTAGATCTCGTGTTCTTGTATGAAAGATGATTTATAGGTACGTGGACTATAAAGTGTCCAGGTGGAAATAAATACACCAACTCAATGTCATGTGGATATTCTTTTAAAATTTATCTATTTGGAAAATCAGCAGGTTATATTTATAAAATCGTCACTCGTTTGCCGGTTTCAATACCTAGATTTGTTAAATAAAACAAACGTGTTTACTAGATGTATAATTTTAGAAAGTACGTTTCTATGTAATAGACTTAACCCCTTTAAATTAATACATAATACCTCGTTCATTTTCCAAAACCAAATTGTTTATCAAAGCCCTGATTCAATATGCCTCAATTGTAAATATATGATCGTTAACCGGACCTAAATAGGGGAAGAATTCAAATACCGGATATTGATTATGGGTTTGATTTGTGAATATTGTTGATAAAATAAAATCATTTGTTCTGATTGTTAAGGATTATACTGGTTTTTTGAACCGCGTTTGAAGATTTGAGAGAGAAAATAAGATTTGGGTTATGAAATGAGCAGTTTCAAATAATAGTCCGATTTTGTTTTCTATTTTAAAATCTCTTGAGTTTTTCTAAGATATCAATTCTGTTTTGCATTGTTGATCACAACTGATGGCTTGGCTCCATTGGTTAGAGTTCTTGCTTGTGTAGTGAGAGACCTGGGTTCGAATCCCACAAGCATCAAATTTTTTTGTATATTAATTCGGCCGGACAAATGCTTAGGTGGCTTAAACAAATGC
>BQNB010051988.1:0-40704 GCA_026074375.1 Tanacetum coccineum
TGATTGGTAACCCGTCTCGACCAGTCTCCACGAGAAAGCAACTCGAAACTGATGCCATGTGGTGTTACTTTGATGCCTTCCTAACTTATGTAGAACCAAAGAACTTCAAAGAAGCTATGCTTGAATCCTCATGGATTGAGGCGATGCAAGAAGAAATTCATGAATTTAAAAGACTACAAGTTTAGGAATTGGTGCCTTGTCCAGATAAAGTAATGTTGATCAAATTGAAGTGGATCTTTAAGGTCAAGACAGAAGAATTTGGCTGGTTACTCAAGAATAAGGCTAGATTGGTTGTTTAAGGATTCATTCAAGAGGAGGGAATCGACTTTGAGGAATCATTTGCACCGGTTGCAAGAATAGAGGCCATTCGTATCTTCATAGAAAATGCCGCCAACAAGAATATGACGATCTACCAGATGGACGTCAAAACGGCTTTCTTAAATGGCGAGCTCAAGGAAGACGTCTACGTTTTTCAACCAAAAGGATGTGTTGATCAGGATAACCTATCACATGTGTACAACCTCAAAAATGCCCTTTACGGTCTCAAACAAGCACCACATGCATGGTACGACATATTGTCAAGCATCCTCGTCTCATAACATTTCTCCAAAGGTGCAGTCGATCCAACACTCTTCACAAGGAAAGCAGGAAACGACTTATTACTGGTACAAATTTATGTCGATGATATAATATTTGCATCAACTAATACTGCTATGTGTGATAAGTTTGCTAATCTCATGACCACTAAGTTTAAGATGTCGATGATGGGGCAGATGTCATTCTTTTTAAGATTATAAATTTCTCAAAGTCCTAGAGGCATCTTCATAAACTAATCAAAATATGCTTTTGAAATTATTAAAAAATAGGGTATGCTCACTAGTGATTTTGTAGACACACCTATGGTAGAAAAGAATAAGCTGGATGCATATCTATAGGGGACACCAGTTGATGCCACACATTATCGTGGCATGATTGGTTCCCTCATGTATCTGACATCCAGTAGACCCGACCTTATTTATGCAGTCTGCTTATGTGCCCGGTATCAGGTAAACCCTACCAAAAAGCACTTAAATGTGGTTAAGCGGATCTTTTGATACCTAAAGAGAACCATTAACATGGGTCTCTGGTACTCGAAGGATACCGCTATGTCTCTAAAAGTATATTCAGACGCAGATCACGCGGGGTGTCAGGATACTAGACGTAGTACACCAGGAAGCGTTCAATTCTTAGGTGATAAACTTGTTAGCTGGTCTTCCAAGAAGCAAAAAAGCACGGCGATCTCGAGTACAGAGGCTGAATATATTACCTTATCTGGGTGTTGTGCTCAAATCCTTTGGATGCAATCACAACTAACAAACTATAGGTTTTCATTCAATAAGATTCTTCTATACTGCGACAACAAAAGTGCGATTTCTCTATGCTGCAACAACGTTCAACTCTCAAGAGCCAAGCACATCGATGTACACTGCCATTTTATAAAGGAGCAAGTGCAGAATAGAATAGTGGAACTATACTTTGTTCGGACTGAATCAACTGGCTGACATCATCACCAAACCCTTGCCTCAAGAAAGATTCAACTTCTTGATCGAAAAGCTTGGTATGAGAACCATGTCTCCGGAAACGCTAAAACGTCTGACAGAGGAAGAGGACGAGTAATGGTGGCAACTCATGATATATCCTGTGTATTATATGTATATAAGAAAATATAAAAACCCAAAAAGATTTTTCATTTTATATAAATTTTTCAAAAAAACAAAATATAAAAATATAAAATCAAAAAACAAAATACAAAATTAAAAAATTAGCAATATACAAAAATAGGTTTTCATGACATGTCTTCTGAAAATCGATAACATTTACGGTCTTAGAGATGTCATTCAATAATGATACGAGGTTGTATACGAAGTTCGAGCAGAAGTTCAAAATGTGTTTAAACATGTCATATGGCTTGCTATTATTTCAGATAGTAACCCGCTCATCAATTTTAAGGCAAGTATTTCGACTAAAAAAACTTGACCTCACAACGAGAAATTCATTTTTCTCGGGAATGAATTACTTCATATTCATTCAAAGGCTTGTGTTTACTTTGCAACACAACCCGTGCTTCTTTTATACAAATTAATGTACGTGTCAGTGCATTTCTTTGTCAAAATAAGAGAAATCTTATTTTTATGGTGTTGATTTTCAAAATAAAACTTAATCATCTTTCGGTTTGATCAGAAAATCATTTTTTCAAGTCATTTGACCACTCAAACAATATCTACAGCTCTTTAAATAGAAAACAAGACATTATTTGAGGGGGAGAAAATGTCAAATAATCTTCTTCAAAATTCATCAAGTGATAAAAGGAAAAAGGTTTTAAACAATAACAGATTAATATCCAAAGGGGAGTTAATTCAATTTAACTCATTTGGGCTTTATATGTTATGTGTTTATGCCTTTAGGGTTATGATAGCAAATCTTAAGACTTAGCTTAGTTTTATAAAACATTTAGGGACTAGTTGTGCCAAAATGAAATTTAGTTTTGCCTTAGGAAAAGTTATTATAAGAAAAATGAAATAGTGCTTAAACCTTAGGGGGGCATTTTAGCCAAAATCCAAAAGATTTAAAACAAAAACACTCCCACCATCCCTCTCATTCACTTACACAAACCAACCACCCCTCTTTTTCTCTCCTTGAACTCGAAACCCTCAAGAACACCAAGAACTAGTGATCTTCATCTCCTAATGTAACCTAGAAATGTGTTCATTATACTCTAACAACTTTCTAATTAAAAGGAATTAGCCTAAAACACTTGTTTTTGCTTGAATTTCCTTAAAATTGGTTTAGGGTTCATCAAAAATGAAAGTGAAGCTTATGTTAAATTTATTAGGGGGGTTTTGATCTCTAAGGGATATAGGATACTTGTTTGAAACAATTTTTAATATGGTTAACGTTTGAATAAGTTTGCCTTGATTCTTTGTGTCAAAAATTTAGGTTTAGGGTCAAGAACTTGAAAAAGTTCATGGGTTTGGGTTAAAAAGTGTTACAATGATCCTATGATAGTAATATAGTTACCTTAAACAAGATTTAACATCAAAACTTGATTTTCTTGGGTTTTAGTGTTCATATGAGTCGAATATTGCATACGTTGATATTTTCGTGGTTAATTCATGTTATAAAAGGGTCATATGATGTTTACGGTTGCTAAAGATCGTGTTGAGAATAATTTTGATGCTTAAATGTGAAGTTTATGGATTTTTAAAAATAAGCTTAGGCGAATTATACATCAATTGCATTGGGCTAATTATGCAGTTTATTTAGGTGAATTATACACAATCTTAGAACTGGGCGAATTATACATGCAGTGCACACTAGGCGAATTATACCTTGAATTTTTCACTAATTGATTTATTTAGGGTAATATTTTTCTTAGTAATTAATATAGCTGCTTAGGAGTCTATCAATCCATATTGATTCACTGATTGTTGTTAATTCTAACTGTGCAGTAATTCAAAGTCTAATAAACTTGTGCCTGATCCCTAATTAGAATTCCCTTCATGCATCTAAAATCAATCAACATGAACCAAATTGTCACTCAATAAAATACATATCTGTTTGTTTATGTATAAATTATATTTGGCAAATCTTAGCACAATCATGACTACTACTTCCGCTCAACAAGTTGCTCTTGACAATGCTATGGTACCACTTGAGAAACGTGTCGAGATCGGCAAGTGCAATATGAGAATTGATCCAGCAAAGACTAAGAAAGAACCCACATATCAAGTTGTTTTGGATGCTCTTTCTCTTACTACCTGCTATCCTGATTTCCTAATCACTGGAGATTTATATGCATCAGTTTTGGTTCACCATCAATAAGAAAGACTCTACTTCATACAGGTTTAAGATTGATAAGAAAAGGTGTACTCTTAACATGGAAGTATTTAGAGAGATCTTCTAGATCTGTCCTAGACTTCTGAATCAAGACTTTGATGAACTCCCATCAGATGATGAGATTGTCTCCTTCATTAAGGAACTTGGCCATAGAAGAGACGTTAAATCTATCATTGAAGTGGTTGTTGATCACATATACCAACCATGGAGAACCTTTGTTGCAATCATTAACAAGTGCTTATCTGGGAAAATTACAAGTCTTGACAAGCTATGACTTTCACGAGCTCAAATTCTATGGGGAATGTTCTACAAGAAGAATGTGGACTTTGTCGAACTTCTCTGGGAAGACTTCACATTTCAAATAGAGAACAGAGACCACAAGAAGTAAGAAAAGATGTATTATCCTAGATTTACTAAAGCTATCATTCATCATTTCGTCACCAAAGATAAGTCAATTTCAATGAGGAACATAATGTTTATGCATACTGCTCGGGATGACAGCATTTTGGGTACCATGAGATTTGTCTCCAAGTTTGAGGATTTCTAAATATATGGAGCAGTACTTCCTAACAGGATGACTAATCAGCATATATGGGACTCAGATGCCTACAAGACTTATCTTGCATATGCCACTGGTGCAGCATCACCCAAGATGAAAAGGAAACTCAAGAAACATGCTTCTCCTTCTAAGAAGAGAACTCTTGTCACAGAAGAGGAAGAAGAACATGAACCTGCTAAGAAAGAAAAACCTACCAAGAAACCCGCTACTAAAAGGCAGTCTTCTGGTGTTCAAATCTGAGACACTCCTGGTGTGTATTTGTTAAAGAAGAAAGCTCCAGCAAAGGTTGCAAGAAGCAAGGGAATTGAATTGCTATTTAATGCCGCATTACTTGAGGAAGCTCAATTAAAAAGGGCTCTTAGAAGAAGCAAAGGAGAAACAACCATTCATTAAGCAAGTGGCTCAAGTGAGGGAGCTGATTTTGAAATAGAGGTTCTTGATGAGCCAAAAGACAAGTCTGTTGACACACATAAAGGAATTGGTTTAAAACCAGGGGTTCTCGATGTGTCTATAGCTGATTCTTTTGAAAGCGAGACTGAATCTTGGGGTGATAGTGGTAATGAAGCAAATGAACAAGGTGATGATGATCATGAATAAGCTGATGATGAACGGACAGAATCTGATAACAGACAAAATCTGATAAGAAGAAGAAACACAAGATGATGAGTGCGTACATACTCCTGAATACTATGTACATACTAATGATGAAACGAATGATGAATCATATTAGGTAACTGAGGAAGAGTATGAAAGGATCAATGAAGAGCCATATGGTGATGTCAACGTTAGTTTGACAGATGCTGAGCCTACTGAAAAAGAGAAAGATAATGAAGAGATGATTGTTGCTGGTCATGTGAACGTTAATCAAGAGGATGCAGGTAATCAAGTTAAGGATGATGCTCAGGCAACACAGAAGAATGAAGGTCCAATTCCAAGTTCTTCTATCTCATCCGACCATGCTGCTAATTATCTCAACTTTGGTAACATTCCCCCAGTTGATACAGAAGTTGTCTCTATCTTGGATATTAATGTTCAACATGAAGTTCTACATACCTCACCTCTTCTCACCATTCCAGTGTCTATAATCCCAGAACATACTATTGCCAATCCACCTAAAATAGTCACAACTACTTCGTCAACAACTATTTCTTCTCTTCTATCTTCACTCTTTCCTCACCTTCAACAATTAACACCAATCCCTACACCAACAACAACTGAAGTTACAACCTCTACCACTGCTGTTTCTGAATCTAAAACCCTCGTTGCTCTCCAACTAAGAGTAACTGATTTGGAAAAGGAAGTAAAAGAGCTCAAAGATGTTGATAACTCCACATAAGTTATTTCAACAATTCAATCTGATGTCCCAAAAGCTGTAAAAGAGTACCTCGAATCAAGCCTGGATGATGCTATGCATAAGGTGATTCAGAAAAATGTTGCGACATCATTAAAGAACACTCTGTTCCAGCAGAGACTATAGAGAGACTCGGGCAGCAATATGCACCTTAGAAAAGTATTGAAGACATCTGAGAAATCAAGATGAAGCATGCAAGAAAGCAACAAGTTCCTAAAGAAACTATCACTTCATCTGATACCACCACTCTTGCAGAATTTGATCAGAAAACTACCTTGTTTGAAACAATGACTAAATCCAAGTCATTCAACAAAAGTCCGAAGCAAATAGCCCTATATCATGCTCACATAGAGTCAATCCTTGAGGATGAAGATACTATGGACGAAGGAATTAATGATAAATTAAAGAAAAGGAAACAAGGTGATGTTGATAAAGACGAAGGCCCTTTCGTTGGATCAGACTGAGGGTTAAAGAGACGAAAAACAAGCAAAGACATTGAACCATCTAAGAAGGCCAAGTCAACTGAAACTTCCAAAGGTACTTCCAAAGGCACTTCCAAATCTTAGCCAAAATCTACTGGCAAGTTTGCACAAGCAGAGGAGATAGTGTTTAAGGCTAGAGATACTCAAGAGCCACAGAATCAAGGACAAGATATGGGTAATACTGATGATCAACCCAATGTCGAGGCTGGTCTAAAGCATGACTAGTTCAAGAAACCTAAAAGGCATCTGACTCCTGATTCAGATTGGAATGTTAGAAAAACAGTTGATGTTAGACCACCTCAAACCTGAATCAGCAAAATTGCTCAAGCAAAAAAACCTCCTATTTCTTTCTACGAGCTTATGAGCACTCTTATCGACTTCTCATCATATGTCATGAACCATCTTAAGATTGATAATCTGATACAAGATCACCTTGTTGGACCAATTTTTTAATCTTCTCAAAGGGACATGCAAAAGTCGTGTGGAACTCGAGTATAACATTAAAGAATGTTATAAAGTTGTAACTGATCGACTAGACTGGAATAACCTGAAAGAAAGGAATATATGTTTGACCTTAGCAAGCCACTACCGTTGATTATAGAACAAGGTCATTATGTTTTTCCAGTTGACTACTTCATCAATAATGATCTCGAGTATCTGAGGGGAGGAAGCTCAATCAAGAAATATATAACTTCCACAACAAAAACAAAGACTGCTAAGTATGATATTCCAGGCATTGAAGACATGGTTCTATCGTCATGGAGTCCGGTAAAGGTAGCCTATGATAGACATGTTGTCTGGGGAACTTCACACTGGGTCCTAAACGACAACGATTCTATGGATTCGCAAGCAACAGGGTGTTCAAACATGATGTATACTCCACGAGAAGAATTATAGCAGTAACCAAAGTGAAAGTTATGAAGTGGTATGATTACGGTTATCTGGATAAGATTGAAGTTCGAAGAGAAGATCAGCTACTATATAAGTTCAAAGAAGGTGACTTTCTAAATCTTCACATGCATGATATTGAAGACATGCTGCTTCTCTTGGTTCAAAAGAAACTCTTAAATCTTGAAAGAGATGTCATTTTTGACTTGGGTGTGGCATTATGGATGTTTACCAAACGTATTGTCATCCTTAAGCTAGTGGAAGACCTTCAACTGGGAGTCAAAAGCTACCAGAAGAAGCTTAATATCACCAAGCTAGAGACATTCAGGACCGACATCTCTAAGAGGATTCCATACACTACATACAACAATCCTCAAGGAATTATCTATGAAGACAAGTACAAGAGAAACAGGTTGATGCGCACGGATAAACTCTACAAGTTCAGTGATAGGACGCTCACATCTGTTAGAACTGTTCTTTATGATATTGCTTCAAACTTGAGGATGGATTACTTGCCAAAGAAAAGATGGAGTAGTTTAGATAGAAAAAGTTCTCGCATCATGATCAAAGTTATCGATCAGCTACTGCTAGAGAGAAGGTTAATGAGGATCTTGGAAAAGTTCGTTGGTGGTAGAGATTACAGGGAAGACCTCAGACTACTTGAAAGGACACAACCACCTCAAACCTGAATCAGCAAGTTGTCATGTTTTGTCCTACTCCATTTCAGGTCACTCTCTCGTAATTACAAATTTGTGTATATGTAAATAAGTAGTGTTAGACTAAATATAGGCATATATAGTGTTTGATTGCAAATTTTCAAGAATTTCTCAGTAAATTCAAAAAAATTCAAATTAACGTACGCAAACACCATATAATTCCCTCATAATTTAAGGGGAAGCATAAAAATGTTCCCAATAATAAGCTTGATATATAATTAGAATATTTTTTCCTCCCCAAATATTTTTCATACATATTTAAATGAATTGATATCCAAAATATCAAGAGATTTGACATTTTTGATAAAGGAGAAAATGTGATTAAAAAATATATAACTTGTAAAATGTAACACCCCCATTTTTACATATAGCAGCGGAAGCTAATCGGGGATATTACTTCAAAGGTACAACAGTCATAGTCATAGAAAACGAATCAAAAACAGTCGTTAATGAAAATAAGTTATCATTCATTTATTTCATTAGAGTTTTTACAAAAGAGAGGTCCCAACATTTAAAATGCAACATTTGAATGATAACGGTTTTTCCATCTTTAAGTCTTCGCCACTCCGTGCCATTAGTTACCTGAGATAAAACATGCTAAAAAGTCAACACAAAGGTTGAGTGAAATCCATAGGTTTAAATAATATAATTTGAATGCAAATGTGATATTCGGGTTACGTTGATATACACCTGGTATTGGAAAACATATTTATTATTGCCATTAGCTCATGAATCCGAAGCCTTAGGGTATCGTGATACATTATAGCCCCTGCGGGTACCTTTGCCAAAATACCTGCGTGATTTCTAATGATGTGCAATTGGTTACACGTAACTGGGTACACCAACGAGGAGTCCAGCCCAAATAGATCTATTCACATCATTCGCGCTTACTACGAAGAGTAATTAACGGTTCATGATTATGGGGACTTAAATACAAAGCAGTTATTTAGGCAATAGTAAATTGAAATAGCATACAGAAATAATTGCATTCATGTTTATAGCATGTATCCCCCTTGCGGGTTTATAAAAAGATTGAAATGCGAGGGTATGAACTCACCTGAACAGTTATAGGGAAATTGATAGCAAATGTATATGAAATGAATGTAACGGCTTCGTCACGGGCAACCTGGGGTAATATATGTCAAGTCTTAGTTTGATTGAATATGTAAGATTTTATATTGATGTCGGTTTTGATATAAAAATGATCATAACACCGTTCGGGCCATCATAATTCAGAAGTCATTCAGTAAACATTTGAGGAGCCTAGGGAAACTTAACAGTCGTAAACCCAACAACCTCATCAGAACACGTAATACCAAGATGAAAACTCCCTTAAATATGAGCTCCCTAGTATTGTGGTATGATATAGATCCGGGACATGATTTTTGAAAGCACAATCGATGATTATGATATAAAGATTATAACATAAGCAGTTTTAAAGCATTTTATTCAATAATCTGGAAACGTTAAGCACGTCAAACGTTAAATAAAGTAAAGTCTGTTAATGATTTTGAATGTGTTTTTTTAATACTTTTTTTTAAAAAATGTTACACTTTAGACCCTTGAGTTTGAAAAGTGGCAATAGACCCTTGGAGTTTGCACCTTTTACGACTTTGGTCCGCCTAAGTTTAAAAGATATAATCCAAGTAAAGACCTTGTATCTTTAAAAAGTGACATAATAGACCCCTGTAGTTATAAATTATACAAAATGACACTTTTATCCTTTTAGTTTATAAGTTTCTAAAAATTACGATATATAACCCCCTTGCATGATAATTTTAACAAAACATGTCTAATTTGCCATGCAAGCTTATTTTACAACATTTTTAAATAGACATTTATTAAGTTATAATAAACTAAATATGAAGAATTAACATAACAGCAAGTTTTAAAATTAAGATTCTTTAAGCTAGGAAGTAAAACGGTTCATAATAGGGATTTTAAAATGAAAACGCGCGGTTTTAAGATAAAATCTTTCATACTTATCAAACACTTAATTTTAACATATATAACTTATAGAGTGATAGATTATAACAAATTATTAAAAGTTTTTACCATATTTAAGTAAAAACATGAAATTAGGGTTTTCGGGTGTATACGTTTTTGGTTCAAAATCATAACACTTAGGTTTTTTAGTTCAAAGCTTTATATTATGATTTTATCAAGATCATATGAACATTATAAGTTATAATAAACTAAAATATGAAGATTTAACACAACACAAGTTTAAATTAACGATTAGTTAAGCTAGGAAGCAAAACGGGTCATATTAGGGTTTTAAAATGAAAACGCACGGGTTTTAAGCTCAAATTCTTTCATGACTTATCAAAGTGCTTATTTTAATGTTAGTTAAGTTTATTGGGATATATTATAACAATAGTTTACAAGCTTAGCTTATAGATTAAGTAAAAACATGAAATTAGGGTTTCAGGTGTACGGTTTTGGATCAAAAAGGTATAACACATAGGTTTTTGAGTTCAAAGCTTTATATTATGATTTTAGCATGATCATATGAACATTATAAAGGTATGAATACAGAATATAAGCTTAGAGAACCTGGTCTTGAGCTTATAGCTTAGAAACGGGTCAGAATCGGGACTTTTAGCTTCGTACGCCTAGAATAACGACTCCCGGGCTTTGTTTCTTGGTTTCTTTTGCTTCCTTTCTGAACTTGATACTTCTTAAGACCTTATTAGAACTTAATGGAGAAAAGGATTGCTACCTATAATGGGTATGAGATAAGAGAGTGGGGGATGAGAATGAATGAAGTTCTATGGTCCTATTTATACTAGTTTGAGACTAAGGAGGTTAAGGAAAGCTTAGGATCTGATGTGAGACACTTGGAGGGTCTAGTTTAAGATGTTTTAAAGCTATAGAATGAGTTGTGAAGGCTAGGAAGCTAGAATGATGGTGTGGATACCCCCTTGGGCTGCCGCGGCTGTTTTGGCTCAAAAAGGGGTGATGTGGCTTTCTTGGTGACCAAGGGAGGCAAGATATTTATGTTAGCAGGTGTGTAAGCTGCTTAGGGTTGCATGTGCATGAGTTATTTGCAAGAAAAAGGGTTTAAAATGGGTAAGAATTGCAAAAAGGGGGTCGCGGGTTGGTTTGGGTTATCTAGGGCTCGAATTGTGGTTTTTGGCTTATATTTCGCACACATTTCTTAAGTGATGATAGATACATGATCTTATGGTTGGTATTAAGGATTATCAATGGAAATTAGCAAGTGGTTTGGGTTAAAACGGGTCAAAAATGAATAAACGGGTCAAAATCACAATTAGGGCACAATTAGGGTTTTCTGGATTCGTTTCTTGTATAATTGAAGTAGAATGATGAAATGATAATGGATTATGATTGATAATGTTGTAATTTATGTTATTACAACTTATTTAAGTATTGGTTTAGGTTTACAATGGATAAAAACGAAGAAACGAGTCATGGTTCAGAAACTAGCTCGGTTTTAGGGTTTAGGGTCTTGAATTAGGGTTTTGAGTGCAAAAAGATGTATGAAAGCTTATGAATAGAATATTTAGGGTTTACACATTATAAAATGAGTATAGTATCTTGTACACAAGTGATGGTGAAGAAATTAGAATGAAAACGAAGGTAAAACGGCTATTTTGGAGATCATGCTTAATGACTTGTACATTGAGCTTTTAGAGACTTGTACTTTGACTTGAAGAGATTTTATATTTCAAATGAGATGTTATATTGCTTGTACATATGCTTTAGTAGCTTGTGCATTCACTTTAGATGTTAATCCTTCATGGAATTAGGGTTTAGAGGCATCCGATAATGGTTTAAAGCCCGTTTTGATATAACGTTGCGAATGGTACATTATAGGAATAATGTACTTTGTAAAAATGATATTATGATATTGAATTGATATATTATGATGATTTCTTAACATATATGAAGATAGGATTGCCATAGATAGGTTGCCTGAGCCCGTTAACTTTAGTTATGAAAGAAATGTTGCACATTGAGATATTGGCAAAGTAAGTAATGTAATGTAATAAAGCGAAAAATTTCTCTGAAAAAGGTGAGTTCATATATAATTTATAGATTGTACATCATCTAACTTAATAGATGGATATTTACATTTATGAAAAATGCGGGTTGTTATATCTCATAAGGACCGTTAGTGTATTTAACAGGATTTCTTTGCACGTTTAGTCCTTTTCTTTATTCATGGTCCTGAAATGAATATTACACAACAAACAACCAAACTTTGCAATATTTCATGCGTTAACATATATATTTCATGTATTTTTAGGGATATTTTATGTATATTTAGAGCGTTATCAAGCCTCTTGATGGTTCAGCATCCTTGCTTGTTTTCTTTTTCTTCAACCCTTGGTCTGATCTAGCTGGAGGGTCTTCATCTTTGACTTTGTCTTCACGGCCTCTCTTTAAAGAAAACATTTTACCATAAGAGTCAAAGAGATCCTTGTTGAGCTGATAAGATTTGACCAGTGCATCATAGAGGTCTTTGTGTTGTTCAGCAGCTCGATACGATTTACTTTTCTCTAACTTGTCTAATAGGATCTTCTTTAATTCAAACTTAGTAAGAGATGTTGCATTATGGTTGAGAAAAAGATTTAGCCAAAACAACATTCTCAAGTGATTCATTAATAGTACTTTGGATCATAGGAGTAGCAAAGTCAGATATCTCCTTAGGTAAAATCTAAGGAAGTTGACTTTTTACTTCATCTTTTATAATCTCCTTCACTGATTTCTTAATGATGTCGATGTATTTCTCTTTCTCAGCTTAAGCCTTCTTCTCAAATTTTGCCGTATAAGACTAGAGATCTGTTTGAGTAGCGAATCCAGTTCTTGTACTAAGATATTCATCTACGATTGCAGGAATTTATGCGAGGATTTGTGCAGAATGATCAACTTGTTTAACTTAAGAAATATCTTGTTCCAAGGGAGACACTCTTTGGTCGAATCCAAATAAGGATACAAAATCTGAAAATCGGGAATTGAGGAAGTCGTTGGTTCTGTTATTGGTATGGGAGTTGGTGTTGTCATCTGTGGAATAGAAGAGAATGGCTGAATTATCAAAGTAAAGGTTGTTATGTGAACAATAGAAGTTTTCGGGATAGCCATCACAGGTACTGAGATTTTTAAGGGTGCTTGAGTGCTTAATTCTTCATGAGAAGTCTTGACATTCATCATAGAAGCTACTTTATCAATGATTGGTGGATCGTTATCTAAATTAATAAATTTACTTGCAAAGTCGGATGAAACAGAAGAGCTTTGCTTTGAACCTTTAGTCTTTTGTGAAGAGGTGAGTGTCACATGTGCATCTTCAATGACTTGCTCATATGACTTTTCTTGAGAAGCACTTTCATGAGTAGTATCAGTCATCTATGCATCTTCTTTCCCTACTTCGTTATGTTCAACAACTTTTGACCTCACGTTCACATCCTTGTACAATTCATCATACTCTTCATCATCATAATTAAATTCAAAGCTATCAAGAGTACGTACATCATCTTCTTCTTTTTCTTCTTCTTCATCATCATTCAGATTAAGATTCAGATTCTCATCTTCATTAGACTCTGTCTTTTCACTCTCACTTGCTTCTTTGTCGTCATTAGCATCACTTTCAACATCATCTTATCATCCTTGGTTACTTCATCACTATTATCATCATTGCTTTCATCATCATTACTATCTCCCTACGATTCATTTTCACTCTCGAAAAGATATTTGGGTACATCCGGAACCCCTGGTTTAGTACCAGTTCCTTCATCTGCACCAGATGTCTTGTGTTGTTACTCATCAGGAACCCCTGATTCAAAATCAGTTCCATCACCTGAACCACTTGCTTGAGAGATATGAAAGTCTTTCTTGTTGTGTTTTGTAGCCTCTTTGAGCTGAGCAGCTTCAGATAGAGCTACTTTCGAGAGTACATTCAAACCTTTGCCTCTATCACCCTCAACCGGTGCCTTCTTCTTTGTCGGTTTAGGTTTAGAAGCTGACTTATTCTTGGAAGGTACATCTTTCTTAGATTTGGTAGGCTTCTTCTTGGAGGGAGTTTCCTCAGATGAGATGGCTGGATCTTTTATTTTAGGTTTCTTTGATTTTGGGGGTTCAGCTCCTGAAGCAATTGCATAATAAGTCTTGTAAGCTACAAAGTCCATCATGGCTTGATTCGTCATTGCTTTAGAGAGAATATAACCATATATTTGAGCATCTTCATGTCTGGAGACGAATCTCATGGTCCCTATTAAGTTGTCATCCCGAGCAGTATGCATGAACGTTCTGTTTCTCATTGAGATAGACTTATCTTTTTCGAGGAAGTGATGAATGATTATCTTAGTGAATCTAGGATAGAACATCTTTTCTTGTTTCTTAGAGTCTTTGTTATCAATTTGGTAAGCCAAGTCCTCCCAGATTAAAGCAACAAAATCAAGGTTCTTCTTGTAGTACATTCCCCAAAGTATTGGTACTCTTGAGAGTCGTATCTTATCAAGGCCAGATACCTTTGCACAAAGACACTTGTTGATAATTGAAGCAAATTTCTCCATGGTTGATGCAGATGATCAACAATTACATTAGTGATGTACTTGATCTCCAAGAATGACCAAGTTCATGGATAAAAGATAGAGCTTCCTCTTTAGTTGGGGGTTCATCAAATTCTTAACCCGAAATCCTTGGACATATGTTGAGAATATCTCTGAACACTTCAACATTTACAGAAAACCTCTTGTTGTCGATCTTGAATCGATATGATGCCTTATGTTTATCGATGGTAGCCCAGAACTGATGCATATAGATGACTGGAATTTCAGTAGTGATAAGGAAGGCAGGATAGCATGTAGTAAGAGCAAGGGCATCCAACACTACTTGATAAGTAGATTCCTTTAGTTTAATTCTAGGACTGATCCTCATGTTACACTTGCCAATGACACGTTGGTTCTCTGGAGCAACTAAGACATTGTCCAATGCACTTTGTTGAGCTTTTGAAGTCATGGTTCTGCTAAGAATTTTCCAATACAGTTTATATATAACTAAGTTTATATGTGACACTATATATGGTAAATAGTTTAATGACAACTGATTTTAGATGCAGATTATGATTATCAACAAATGATTAAGCATACTTAGACAAGCAAAGATGTAGCACATATGTGAGAATAGCTAGGAGATTAAGCAAGACTAATTCGCCTCTAAAACTAATTCGCCTCCTTAAGTTGAGAGACTAATTCGCCTCCTTAAGAAAAACGTTCTAATTCGCCTCCTAAAGTAGTAAAACTATTTAGCCTCCTTAAGTTGAAAGACTAATTCGCCTCCTTAATGGAAAAAATCTAATTCGCCTCTTAAAGGGAAAAGTCTAGTTCGCCTCCTAAAGGGAAAAATCTAATTCGCCTCCTAAAGGTATCAGACTAATTCGCCTCCTTAGTTAAGACAATTAATTCGCCTCCTAAAGAGGTGGATTAATTCGCCTCCAAAAGGGGAATTAATTCACCTCCTGAAAGAGAATTAATTTGCCTCCTTCATACATGCTTAATTCACCTTTGTTTTACAAATTGATTAACTTAGTGATTTTAATCGTCATCAGACACTCAACCAAGAACCTTAGTGTCACATAATTGCAACTAAACCATTTCTAATAAGAATTAACCATAAATTTGCCACAAAATTCAATTTTGAACAATAAATCATACGAAATGCACAATCATTCATTAATTTTATTCAAATAAAGATTATAACATCACTAATGCATACAATAAAGGTTTCTAATACATTCAAAACATAAACCCATCAACTTTATCTATTTCTACCCATTTTACCACATTTTCGCATACAAGAATCAAGATAAGCACGATCATATGATAGCCATATTAGAAACTGTTTTACACGAGTGTCCTACACACTTAGACAAATGAAACCCCTTAACTAATTTAAGGTTTCACTCACTTTTTTTATTTTGAAGAACCCTAGATCAATTTCTAGGGTTTTCGCATTCAAAATGTGATTTAACCTAATTCATTTAAGAGATATGATGTAGAGGGTGTGAGGAACAACTTCTTAATTGTACCTTAATCTTAAAAACAATTGGAATTGATGGTCTTGAAGGATTTGAGTAAAGCAATAGAGAGGGAAAGAAAATTTTAAAGTATGTTTTTGTGTGTGTGTAAAACGAACGGGATGGGGGTGTTTGTTTTGAAACTTTGTAGTTTTTAAAAAATTGCCCCCTATACTCCTATTACTTATGCATTTTTCTCAAACAAGTTATCTAAGGCATAAATAAGTTTAACAATTATCACTTTTAGTCCCTAATGTTTTAACTACCACACTTAGCATCTTATTTTATGCAATTAAATCCCTAAATGCATAAACACATAACTGTCAAGGCACAAATAAGTTAAACCCAATTAACTCCCCTTTAATTGTTAACCCGTTATTGTTTAAAATTGTTTCCATTTATCACAAGTTGATTTTATGAAGAAGATATTTGACATTTTATCCCGCTCAAACAATGACCTGTTTTCTATTTAAAGAGTTGTAGTCGTTGTTTGAGTGGTCAAATGTCTATGAAAAAGATTTTCTGATGACTTTTTGATATTAATGATTTAATTCTGAAAAGACAACACCATAGAAAATAATATTTCTCTTATTTAATCACATAAGCGTACTGACACGTACACTAATGGAATACAAAAAGCGCGGGTTGTGCTGCAAAGTAAGCACAAGCCATTGCATGGTCATAAAGTAGACCATGCCTGAGAATAAATTCCCGTTGAGAGGTCAAGTTTTCTTTTTGAAATACTTGCCTTTAAGATGATGACCGGGTTGCTATCAGAAATAATAGCAAGCCAGTTTGGCATGTTTTAAAAGCTTTTGAACTTCTGCTCGAACTTCATTTACAACCTCGTATCATTATTAAATGACATTTCTAAGGCCGTAAATGTTATTGATTTTCAGAAGACGTGCCAGAGATACATATTTTTATATTTTTCTGATTTTTTATTTTCTTTTTGAAAAATTTTAATAAAAGAAAAATATTTTTGTGTTTTTATGTTTTTTATGTACATATGATACAGGATATTTTGTGAGTAACCACCTTTACTTGTCCTCTTCCTCTGTTTGACGTTTTAACATTTTCAGAGACATGCTTCTCGTACATAGCTTCTCGATCAAGAAATTGAATTGTTCTCTTGGCAAGGATTTGGTAAAGATGTTAGCCATTTGATATTCTGTCCGAACAAAGTAAAGTTCCACAATTCCATTCTTCACCTGCTCCTTTATAAAATGGTAGCGTACATCTATGTGCTTTGCTCTTGAGTGTTGAACGTTGTTGCAGCATACAACAATTGCACTTTTGTTGTTGCGATACAGAGGAATATTATTGAATTGAAAACCATAATCGGTTAGCTGTGAACGCATCCATAGGATTTGAGCACAACACCCAGATAAGGCAATATATTTCGCCTATGTACTAGAGATCGCAGTACTCTTTTACTTCTTGGAAGACCAGCTAACAAGTTTGTCACCTAAGAATTAAGCGCTTCCTGATGTACTGCGTTTAGTGTCCTGACACCTCGCGTGATCTGCGTCTGCATATGTTGTTAGAGACATACTGGTATCCTTCGAGTACCAGAGACCCATGTTAATGGTTCCCTTTAGGTATCGAAAGATCCGTTTAACCGCATTTAAGTGCTTTTTGGTAGGCTTTGCCTGATACCGGGCACATAAGCAGACTGCATAAATAAGGTCGGGTCTACTGGATGTCAGATACATGAGGTATCCAATCATGCCACGATAAAGTGTAGCATCAACTGGTGTCCCCTGTAGATCTTCATCCAATTTATTCTTTTCCACCATAGGTGTGTCTACAGAATCACTAGTTAGCAAACCATATTTTTAATAATTTCATAAGAATATTTTGATTGGTTTAGGAAGATGCCTCTGGGACTTTGAGATATTTGTAATCCTAAAAAGAATGACATCTGCCCCATCATCGACATCTTGAATTTAGTGGTCATCAGATTAGCAAACTTATTACACATAGAAGTATTAGTGGATGCAAATATTATATCGTCAACATAAATTTGTACCAATAATAAGTCATGTCCTGCTTTTCATGTGAAGAGCGTCAGATCAACTACACCATTAGAGAAATGTTGTGAAAGGAGGAAACTTAACAGCATGTCGTACCATGCACGTGGTGCTTGTTTAAGACCATATAGGGTCTTTTTGATCTTATACACATGCAATGGGTTATCCTGATCCACAAATCCTTCTGGTTGAGAAACGTAGACCTCCTCTTTAAGCTTGCCATTTAAAAAAGCCGTGTTTACATCCATTTGGAAAATCGTCATAATATTGTTGGCTGCATTTGCTACGAAGATACAAATGGCCTCTATTCTTGTAACCGGTGCAAATGATTTCTCAAAATCGATTCCCTCTTCTTTCCTGAATCGTTGAGCAACTAAACTAGCCTTATTCTTTATTACCCCGCCAAATTCGTCCGTCTTGACCTTATAAATCCTATTTTAGTTTGATCAACATGACTTTATCTGGACACAACACCAATTCCCAAATTGTAGCCTTTAAAATTCATGAATTTCTTCTTGCATTGCATCGATCCATGACGGTTCAGTCATTGCTTGTTTGAAGTTCTTTGGTTTGACTAAAGTTAGGAAGGCATCAAAATAACACCACATGGCATTAGTCTGTAGTTGCTTTCTGGTGGAGACAGAACGAGAAGGATCTCCGGTTACATTTGCTATAGGATGATCCTTAGTCCATCTACCAAGTGATTCGAGTGGAGTGTGGATTGGTCTCACATTAGATGACGATCCTTGAGACGTCGAGTCTGCATGAAGAGATTTGTGAAGTGGATCATCATAAAAATGTGGTGTTTTTGGTGATTCTTCCAAACCTTGAGAAATAATTGGAGAATGTTCTTGTTCTTGTGTTGATGGGATACTTGTTGATGGAGCATCTTGGTCAATTGACGTAGACACAAGTGAATCATCTAAATCAACAGCTCTTAGTGCAGCAACGATTGTAATTGAAGAGACATCAATAGTTGGAGGATTGAAGTATTCATCAAACATAGGTTGGAACAAACGATCCCAATAATCTCTTTTTGGTGGATTGCAAGGTTGTTGAGGAATAGGGTTTGAAACGATTCCTGAATTAGATGTTGCAGGAGTCATTAATTGAAGCTCGGGTCCTAAACCGAGTTGTTCAGAAGCCATAGCCGTCAGCTCATCAAAATCGACATGGATAGTTTCAGTGATATTTTGGGTACGTCGGTTGTAGATACGGTAAGTTTTCTTCTTAGGTGAATATCCAATGAAAATACCTATATCAGCTTTAGCTTGAAGTTTGCCCAAATCCTCACTATCATTGTTTGGATAGCAAAGTGCACCTAAGACATGAAGGTAAGATAGATCGGGTTTTCTATCTTGTAAGAGCTCATAAGGATTTTTTTCCATGGCAACGTCGTATAATGGATCGATTTTGGGTGTAACATGCGGTAGCAACTGCCTCGGCCAATAGAAATAAAGGAGCTTTTGCGTAGATTAACATTGTTCGAGCAGCTTCAACAAGAGTATGATTTCGCCTTAAAACGACACCATTTTGTTGTAGAGTGCATGCAATCGATGTTTCATGAGAGATACCAACACTCTCATAATTGCTACGCAGAGTTTGATTGACAAACTCAGTTCCAATATCTGTACGAATGTTCCTAACAGTTGCATTCAATCTAACTTGTATCATCTTTAGAAACTTGATTATGAAATCAGGAGCTTCATCCTTTGATGCTAGAACTTCACCCATGTGAACCGAGAGTAATTATCCACAATGACGAGGATGTACTTTTTCCCATTTATACCTGCAACACGCATAGGCCCACAAAGATCCATGTGCAAAAGAAATAGTTTTTCCTGATTGGTGTTTTTAGATTTAGGTTTATGTGATTATTTCTTGCTTTTGCCCATAGCACACATGCCGAACACAGATGATCTTTTTTAAATTTCAATTTGAGAAGACCTCGTACGAGACCATTTTTAGCCAAATGATTAATAGCACCAAAGTTCAAATGTGACAATCGTCAGTGCCATAACCACGATTTGGTCTTTGAGGTTTGAATGGGGACAAAATTAGAGAAGACGTCATCATATCCCCAATTGACAATGTATAAAGGTTGGTTTCCCGAGATCCTGAGAGTAAATCAACACCTTCTAAATTACGAACAAAGCACGTGTGTTTTCTAAAAGCTACTTCAAGATCTGAGTCACAGAATTGACCAACAGAGAATAGATTATGTCCTAGTCCTTCCACATAATAAACCCTTGAAATTGTGATATTCCCTATCTGATAGTCACCATACCCCATAATCTTTGCAATCTGGTCGTTACCGAACTTGACAGTACCGAGAAACTTGTGAACAAAATTGGTGAGCTGAGAGCGATCTCCAGTCATGTGCTTTGAGCATCCGGAGTCCAAATACCACAAAACAATTTGGACAACCTGAGATCGACAGAAGAAGAAGAAGATGGAGCAACTGAAGTATTGGATCCCCGAGATGTACCGGGTTCCGTTTTGTTAGAAATCACAGATTTTGCAATCTTAGGTTTGCTATTAGAACCATTAGTCTTAGGTACCTTAGGTCTCCTAGTATAAACCTTAGTTACTACAGATTCTTGTGCAACTACTTCTAGAGGAATGGGTTCCCTAAGAGGCACTTTATTAGTGGCGGTAATCCTAGTTAAAGGGCACACATTTCCAACTAAAGTGAAAGTCCTTCCTGTGGGTCTCCAGTTATATCCAATTTTTAGGTAAACAATTTCCTGTAGGTTTCCATCCTTCTTTCTTTTAGCTTTTTTTTACAGACTTAGGATTTAAAAACTCGCATTGCATATCAGAAACAATATTTAAGAAAGACTATTTATGTTAGCATCAATCATAAAAAGAAAATTACATTTAATCGAAACATTAGCTCAGAATTTGTATTTAATTTGGAATGATGCACATGTGCATTTCCAGAGGTTCAACAACACTATTCGGTTTATTTAACAAAGAATTAACGTCCTATTAGTGGTCTTCTACTTTATTATTCTTCTGGGTTTTCTACATGAAATCTGCAGGATCTTTCCTTCTTATATTTGTCTGTAGATATTTGACCTGCTAGATTTAGTAAGAACGGCGTACTCCTGTAGAAGTTGACACAAAATTGTTAGTGGTATGTTTGGTCTTTGTTTGGGAAGAGACTAACTAGACCTAACCTATATCTAGGGATTAATTTCATTAAGATACTTATAAATTTAATAAATCAAATATATCCAATTAATTTATTTTTTGCTATAAATTAGCTTTGTTTATTGATCATTTAGCGAACCTAGTGATACATGCGCTAGCAAGTCCATGTCTAGGCTAGTTCTCGCGTTAGGATACCTTACCTTGAACGCCTAAGATTTGGTTTATTTAAATTGAGAACTGTTTTGCCCATACGAGGTGTCCCTTGATTAACCAAATCACGGTCACTTCAATTAAGACTAGTTCCAAGTGCTTGCATTTAATTGGGTTGTTGTTGGTTAGACTAAAATCTAGGTGGATTGTCCGTAAGTAGTTGTTCTTATCCCAATGATTGCCATCCCGTTAATTTAGTGTTTTATTTTTGTTTTTATTTTATTTATGGTTTCGTAATCAAACCAATTCAAAACCTAAGAATTTACTTGCTTTCATAAAATATAATATACCAAAAGTAACCCCCTCCAACAGAGCATTAGGAAGCCGCTTTTATCTTCTTCTAGCCATTCCCCAAAAGAATGAACTTCCTTCGGGTATTTGCCTATGTGTTGATCATCAGGTACATTATCTAGAGGTTGAAAGCTTGACCTTGCATCAACACACGTGATTAACTATAACATATATTGTTGGTAGAAATATTACGATATTTAATCTATACATTCTCTTCATGTTTTGGTGATGACAAACATGTTATTTATAACACATAACGTAAAGTGCTTAAGTTACTTGTGATCACAAATCATCAATGCATTCATACGACAACATCTCTCGACGTCTCAAGTCTGCTTCAACAAAGTTTACACTCGACGCAAATCACTTAAGGTATGAATAAATAAATGTTTAATTTATTTTATGATCAAAAGAATTTTTATTTAACCTCATATTTTTATAAAAATGTCACAAACATTTTTATAACTTTTACAAAACATTTTTAGATTAAAAAAAATGTTTTATTTAAATAAATATTTTGAATTCAAATTTTCTACCTAAAAATGGCTAGAAATGTTCTAGAAAACACCTCCTATAGAAAAGACAAAAAAGGGAGCGTCTGGGCTTGGCGGCCCCCTTAATTTTAAGGGGACCGGCACCCTAATTAAGGGGACCGCCTAGACAAAAATCCAGCTCAACTGGCCTATAAATACTAGACTATTCTCCACTGATTTTCTCACCTTTTGCACACACTTTCTTTCTGTTCTAAATCAGTTTATACTCTCCTTTCATTCCTTTTATCATCTAATCTTAAGCATTTGTTTTCAAGTGATTCAAGCTTATTCCTGCTAGTGCAAGAGAAGAACTTTCGTTATCATTAAGATACGAAGTTATGTAGGATAGGTAGTGCATTCGTGACATGTCTTACATTCACAATGTATAGATCGAGTCCATGTATTCCAAACTTGTGTAATAGTTAAATCATGGTTATCATGGTGTGTATAGTTGTTAGATCGTGATGATCTTAGTAAGTAGTGTTAGATTGGTGTGATCAAGGTAGTGTCTAGTTGAAGTGAAGTGAAGTTGTGAAGAAAAGTATAGAAAGGTTGTGAAGGGTAGAGAAGTTGTGAAGTGAAGAATAGTCGTGTAGTGAAGAAGAAGTCGTGTGGTGAAGCCAAGTTGTGAATTATCGTGAAGTGGTGTGTTTTGTTGTGATAGATTGGTTCTAGCTAGGATTAGAACTCGACATTTCGCTTAGTGTCGGAAATTGGTGTAAGCTAAGTCGTGTACGGTTTTCTCCGCCTAAAGGGAGCTTGTTGAGTAGTGAAGTAACTCTCGAGTTGGATACTCGGGGAGTGGAGTAGGGCGAAGAGGTGCTTCGTGACCGAACCACTATAAATCATCGCGTCCGGTTTGCATTTCCTTTACCTTTCGCTTTACATTTTTATTTACGCTATGGCTTTACATTTATACTTGCATCATATTTATATGTGTGTGAATGGTTGCTTATATTGTTTGGATGATAATTGTGCCATATATATAAGTTAATATTATGATTATGCTATAGTGAATAACTGAATATAAATGTTGTACACACACTTTTCACATTGCGTCTAACTTGATCGGCAATTTGATATGAAACATTTAATTTTTTTTAAATGGAAACGTATGCACCCCCTCTACGATTTCCACATATATAAAAACTTATAACGCTGAATTTGAATTATGTTAAAAATATTAATTTAAACTACTCAAACAATGATAGTAAAAACGACATTTGATCATACTTTCAAACCCGGACAAATATAGTTTATGTATTATTATGAGTTGTTAAAAATTAAAATATGGCTAAACTTAAATTATTTTAATTTTGGTACCAAAAATTGGTATATGCATGGGATTATAAATATCAAAATCAAAGCACGACTTATAAGTACAAACGAATTAAATATAGTGGAAATATAATTATTAGTTGTACTTATTATATGAACTCCATGCATGAAACATCACAACTACAAAACATAAACACGGCCAAATTCTTATATGCCCGTATATTAAACTAAAGTTTTAAAATAAATTTGACTAGTGTGTAAATCTTATGCGTGCATGGAACATATAACTGGTTTACTTCTAAAAGTATCTTCAATGTGAACATGAATCGTCTTTTAGTACAATACGAGGTATTAGGCGGTCGCGTGTTGTTGCGGAGCCTAATATCTGATAATTTTTGCCTAGTATATATTTTCAATGTCAAAGTTACAATGAAACTTGTCCTAAATTATTTTTCTATTGATTTTTGTGTTTTCTTTGTGTTGAAATTTTGTCTTTCGTAAGTATATATAAATGCGCGTTGTGGCGAAGTGAATTCTAGTACTATATGTGTGTTGAATTATTGTCGACACTCGACGCGTCACGGGTCAGGGGTGGATCTAGCTTGATAACAAGGTGTGCATATCATGTGTAAAGTTTGAGTAGTGTAATTTTTTGTTTGTTTGTTCATAAGTAAGAACAATATACACTATAAAATTTTAAGTGCACATCCTTAAAAATGGATATATATTTAGAGTTCATACCCAATCTAACTTACTTTTGGTGGACGAAAAAAATGGCAAAAGTAGGTTCCTGGTAATTTTAAGCGTGCAACTGCAGTTCTGAGGAAGAAGGAGGCAATAAGGTGTGTAGTCAAGTAGGTTACTCTATGATATCAGCTTATGTAGATGAAATTACTATGGTATCTTGCTTAAAACTCCTCCACGATACCACTCCGCCATTCATAATGAACATGTAGCCTGATTAAGACTTGGTATCGTCTCGATCAGTTTGGATACTAGCATCTGTGTAACCCTTTACACTAAGCTCATCCTCCAAACCTCTATAAACCAAAAATATATCCTTGGTTATTCTCAAGTACCTTAGAATTGTTTTAACAACATTCCAATGTTCCTCTCCAGGATCAGATTGATATCTACTTGTCATGCTCAACGCATAAGATACATCAGGTCTCGTGCATGTCATAGCATACATGATAGATCATATGGCAGAATCATATGGAACATTCCCATCTTTCTCCTTTCCTGATAAGTAGTAGGACTTTGAGCATTGCTCAAATACTTCTTAACAGTCATAGGATCCCATAATCTCTTAGAGTTTTCCATCTTGAATCTCTTTAGGATTTTATCAATGTATGTGCTTTGACATAGTCATAGAATTTGCTTTGATCTATCTCTATAGATTTTGATTCCCAAAATGTAAGCAGCTTCTCCTAAATCCTTCATGGCAAAGCATCTCTTCAGCCAGCTTTTTACACCTTCAAGCATCAGGATATCATTTCCCATCATAAGTATGTCATCCATATAAAGGATTAAGAAAACCACTTTCTTTCTGTCAATTATTTTGTAGACACATGGTTCTTTAGTATTTTGGATAAAACCAAACTCTTTGATTTTCTCATTGAACCTATTGTTCTAGCTACGAGAGGCTTGCTTCAAACCATAAATGGATCTCTGAAGTTTGAAAACTCTTTTAGGAAACTTAAAACTTTGAAAACCCTCATGTTGCTCCATATAAACATCTTCATATAAGCGACCATTTAGAAAGGCATTTTTCACGTTCATTTGCCATATCTCATAATCATAGTATGCGGCTATGGAAAATAGTATCCTTATAGCTAAAGTGCTAACTACAGGGCAAAAAGGTTTCACTATAATCAACTTCTTGTTTTTGTGTATAACCTTTCAATACTAGTATAGCTTTGAATGTGTTGACATTATCATTCATTCCAGTCTTCTTCTGGAAGACCCACTTGCATCCAACAACCTTGGAGCCCAGTGGAAGATAAACTAAGTCTCAAGCTTTGTTATCTTCATGGATTGCATCTCTGCATTCATCTCTTCAAGGCATTTCTTTGATTCATGACCATGAATAACTTGATTGTAGGTATCAAGTTCATCATGATCTCCAAGATCGCGACCTTCTAAATCTATCAGAAAACCATAATATTTATCAAGCGGGTTTGACGGCCTGTTTGATATGCGAAGACCAGGTGAAACATGTGCAATGTGATTCTCTTAGTTCTCATGAGGATCCTGTTCAACAACAACGCTAGTAGGAACAACTTCTTCCTCAACCAACTCAGAATCACGTAGTATAATAGAACTCGAAGAAGGTTCTTCACTTTGTGGTTGAGTATGAGTAGGGGTGTTAACGAGTCAAGCTTTTAACGAGCTACTCGAGCTCGAGCTCGATTAACTTGAGCTCGAGCCAACAAGTTTTCAAGCTCGAGTCAAGCTCGAACAAAAGATCATGCTCGTTTAGATAAACGAGCCGAGCTTTTAAAAGTCAATATTCGGCTTGAGGCGTTCAAAAGCTTGTTTAGTTACTCGAGTCGAACGAACCGACCTAGCTTGTCGAGCTTAACGATTCGAACGAGCTAATCGAGCCAAAGATCTATCTTTTTTGCAAACTTTTTTTACATTTTAATTAGTATTCATAATTTAAATTTAATTCAAAACAATAATTATTAAAATGTCAAACTTTATTAGCATCTAATTAGATACTCTTTAAATGCTAGGTCAATCTTACTTTTTGAGCTTTGCTTTTATATCTCTTTTCTTTCCTTTAACTTATGTCCATCTTTCTATGTGGGATGCATTGTAGTTTATACTTTAGTATGTTCCATTTAACACTAAAAGTATAAATCACCCACCGGTGTATTTTTATAAGATGATCATAGCACATCTAAATCGATATATATTTATTGTTACTTAATTGTTATGTTTAATGTATATACTTTATCGAAAATAGGCATTATTGCGAGGTATGATATATGAAATGACTTGACACTTGATAGTATAGGTTTTTGTTAACAAATTTATAGTAAGCTTAAGAAAGCATATGCATAGAGACGAAACATTACATAGTACTAAAAAGATAACAAATGATGTTTAGAAACATCTTAAAAAGGTTAAAATTAGATAAAAAAATAATTTCTATTTTTTAAACTTTTTATATTTAGGAAAGCCTAATAATACTACTTGGAAAGTGAGGTAAATATACATTTCACGGGACTCGTGTTGGTGTCTTACATTTGTATCATGTCTTAGCGTCACATATACTGATAAAGATAATTGACACGTGTTGGAAAGTGATTACACGATTTTAAGTAATATTCGACTATTTTGATTATCTTAACCCTATTGGTGTGATAAACCTTAACAAGCTTGACGTCATTGGAGAGAATATCTTTATTATGCTTTTAAGAATAAATGGTGAACTCGTTTCTATATCTCCAAAGAAGCCAAAGAGTATCTTGGGCTATAACTTGATGAATATGACGTGAGAGGGTTTAAGCATGTCTCTATCTGATAGGTTAATTAAATCTTATAGACTTAAAACTGTTAAATTGGAGTATGAACATGTACATGTTTGATATTATGGTATACATGTTATATAATAAATATGTCGAACATCAAACCGATTAATCTATTGAATTGATAGTTCAACCAGTCCAATCGATTTGACTTGTCTAAAAAACCGTTGGGTTTTACACCACTTTCAATAGTTTCTTTTAGTAAATAAAAGATACGTGATATACCAAATACTAAAATGTGAAAATTTTTATACATAAACGTGAATATATCAACAGGATTTTCTGGCGACAAATAGATGTAGTTGTGATATTGTGGTTAAGTGTTTCGTGTAATGTTTATACATAAACATGAAAATATCAAAATGTAACTGCAAATGGTTTCAAAGAAAAAAAATCTTAAAATGTATCAAAGAACATATAAAAACAATTAGTGAAACTGAAAATAAAACATTGGCTTAATTATGAGATAACTAATAATGCACGTTATTCCTCCAGTAAAACTTCAGCCATCACGCTGGAGTTACAGTGTTCTTGCAAAAAATACATCTAGCTCCATCTGAAGAAGACATGTTCCATTTTAAACTAAAGAGGAAAAAAAAATACTTGTGCGTCTTAACTTTGCGACGAATTTCAATAAAGCTCAGGGTCCAAATGTGAGTATTTATTTGTCGAACTTTGTTTTCCCGCATAGCCAACTTTATGTTGTGTTTCTAGAGGGATATCACGTAGAACTAAAATAATATTAGTGAAGTCGGTCAAGAGTTCGGTTAAGAAGGAGTCTACACCTCAAATGTCATGTAACATGAAGTTTTACGTGATGGATCACATGCATTGTTAAGTTATCTCATAATTGATTTAAATGTTTTATTTTCAGTTTTACTATATGTGTTTATATGTTCTTTGATACATTTTAAGAATTTTTCTTTGAGTTGAATTATCGCATGTTACAATATTTTGCAATTATACTTGATATTTCCATGTTTCATGTATAAACGTTACACGAAACACTTAACCACATTATCGCAACTATGTTTGTTTCTCGCTAGAAGAACCCATTATAAGCACAAGTACTTGGTAAGTTTAATGATGCGTGAAACACAATTGTACCAACCGGTTATTAATGTGTTAGAATATTAATATGAACGGGTTTTCTATAGACTTATCGGCCATTTGGATCTCAAATAGGCATTGGCCTATCAATTTGTGTATGTTTTTAAATTAAAATAATATATATTTCTATCTTTACATATTGAAAAAGAAATTTATTAAATATTCAGCTCACAGTATAAAAGTATATTATGGATCATATAGTATTTTTAAAATAACATGGTTGCGTAAATTTCAAGTATCTCGATAATAAAAGTTTCAATTTACAAATATTTATAGACCAAACTTAGAGTCTAATAAGGGGTATTGGGTATTTTAAGCAAAAAACATTACTTAATTTTAAGGGGTTTTGAGTCTTAAAAATCTTCATTGACTTTTTATAAGTAGTAGAGATAAAAATACGATGATATTTTTTCTTTGCTAACTAGAAATACTTAGACAAAAAAATAAGAAATAATGTTTGAAAATATCAAAAGAACAAGAGAAGTTGAAATATAAGAGGGAGATGACTAGTAAACTTATCCCACATTGGTTGAAGAGAAAAACTTTCAAGGAAAAAAACTTTATATAATCAAAGCCTCACCCTATTTTAAAACTTAGTTAAGCTTTAGATGCTATTAAACATATATTTTGTGTTTTACTAAATAAGCTTTGTTGAGCTTATGGGTTACATAAATTTAGTTTGAGCATTAAAAACAATTTTTATAATTGTAAACGAGCTTTCGAGCTTGAGCTTGAGTTAATAAACGATCCTATCAAGTTCGATCTTTTATATGATCATCTTAAGCTTGAAAGTTAGTTTATTGTAGGAGCACATGAAAAAATATCAAAATCTTTAACAAGCTTCGAGCTCTAGCTCGAACAACAACAAAATATTCGAGCTCGAGCCAAATTTTAAAAAGTTTATTCGAGCCGAGCTCTAGCCGAGTAGTTAATAAATGAGCCTAGCTCGTTTAAGCCAAAACTCGACTCAGCTCGCTTAACACCCCTAAGTAGGAGTGTCTCGAACCTCGTCGAGAATCTTGTCGTTCCTACTGAATTCTTGAAGCAGATAATCTGATTCCAAGAATTGTCCATTGCGATCAACAAACACTTTGCTCTCCTTTGGATAGTAAAAGTAGTATCCTACAGTTTCCTTTGGGTACCTCACAACTTACATTTGACAGCGTGGGTTTCTAGTTTATTAGGAGTAGCACATTTAACTAGAACATCACATCCCCACACACTCAATTAAAACAATCTATGAACCTTCCCATGCCATATCTCATACGGTGTTTCATCTACCTTCTTAGTAGGAACCATGTTGAGAATGCGTGCAGCAGTCTCGTGAGCATATCCTCAGAAGGATAAGGGCATGTCACTCAAGTTCATCATCGATCGAACCATATCAAATAAAGTATGATTCTTCCTTTTAGATACACCATTATGCTAAGGTGTATAAGGTGGCATACGTTGTGAAACGATTCCACATTCAACCAGATGATCAAGAAATTCCCGACTAATATATTCACCTCCATGATCTGATCATAATATTTTAATCTTCTTGTCAAGTTGATTCTCAACTTTACTTTGAAATGTCACAAAAGTCTTAAAGACTTCATGTTTATGTTCAATCAGATAAACATAAATATATCGACTAAAATCATTAGTCAAAGTGACAAAGTAAGTATCATCCGTGTAGGAACTATAAATGGGCCACGCACGAAGTAAGATTTATATTGCCATTATGTTGTATAACACATTATAATTTTAAAATAATGTGTCGTTGCACTTTGAAAACGAATGCGTTAGCGTAGAGGAACTTAAGACTTACATTTCTTCTTCAGATCACCAGCTCAAAACGCTATCGCACATTGTCATCTTATAATTTCTATATGCGTATTACTGGGTAAGATGTCGAGATCGAGAGTTTTGGCCTCAACAAGGTTGTAGTGTTGGTCCCTTTAAATGTGATATTAGGTTTATCAAGTTAAACTAATCACATTCCATGGCAACAAAGTGAGTTTTAAACAAATATATGTAAGCAATATAATAAACAAGTTTAAAACACACAAAAGTAACTTTTCAACGTATAGGTTCTTATTACAATCAAATAAAGAATCTATGACACACCTTGCTTGCGAAATAGCAAGGTGGTTGAATGATAATTGGGTTGTGATCTCCTTCAAACTTAAACTCTAACCAAAGTTATAAGTATAAGAAAACAAACTATTTGACTGGAACTGAAGCTTCAGCTTTAGCAGTTTCTATTCAGTTTGTTTGATAGATAAATGCTCTTCAATGTGTTTCACATTAATTAGAAGAGATAGCATTTACTCTCATCATCCCTTTCCTTTTATAGGGAAAGGAATTAGGGAGGAATTAGGGTTTACAAGTTTAACCTAGTATATGTGGCAAGCATTAATGGGTGGTTGAGCTACCATTTAATGCACGTTTGCTTTATGGTACTAGATACAGTCCTTTAAGGAAAGTCGTTGTACTTCTTTACCAACTTTAGAAGTATCATTCCCAAAGAGATCTGCTTTATTCCTTTTGATATAAATCAATCTTTTTTCCGCCCTGTAAACCTTCTAGAAGAGAAACATCTTATTTCTACTTCTAAGAAAGAGATCGACATTGTTCAGCTTGGAGTTGTCAACCAATCTGGACTTCTTACTAAGGTCTTTCTTCAGTGTCTGTACCGCCATATAAACTAAAGTGAAGATAATCTTGATCTTCTAAGTAACCGAAGAATTAAGCTAAAGTTTCTTTAGCAACTCAAGCTGAACTGTCTTTAGCTTGTTTATACTTAGGTGATTTTATATTTAAATCTAATGAGAGACTGAATGGTTTAGCAACTGGCCCAACAATCTCCCTCTATTTGAATATACAAATAGACTAAGTTAAAATCAATAGTAAGTAAGCAAACAATCTTCTTCTTACAAACTGATGGAATTGAACAACGTAAACTAATAATCATTCATACAAACTTTCATTACATTACAGTACAAAAGATAAAGTCATTACAAAGGATCATATAATCTACTGCCTCAGCTGTTCAATGGCTCTTATTTGCTTGAGGGTGTTTAGGTTCCTTTTGTCAACTTCAACATGCAGAAAGGAACTGAATGTCCTGACAAGATCATCAATGCCAGGTCCTTGGTGAAGTCTGAAGAAGATTTATTGCACGATATATAACATTTCATTGTCGAAATCTTTAACGTTTTAGGGTAACAAAATCTTGCATGTGGAAGGAGTTGAACAAGATCATTCCTAAAACTAGTTCATTGAGCATAATTCTAGCTGGACGATCTTCATACAAAATTGATGACTTGAGCCTTTTGTTAGCTTTGAGGTAGTCATGGATGTCATCAACATTTTTTATTTTTTTCTTTGCAAGATCATTCAGCTTATCAAGAGGATCCTGTTCACCTAGAGGTTTGTCTAAGTCAATTCCCAGTTCTGCTTTAGTTTTGTAGAGATAGTCCATTCTTGTCTTTATTTGGTCATAGATGGTTGACCATCCTTTTCCAATTCTGTTTGGACAAGCTTTCACTAACTCTCTCCATTCACTCAGATGCAAATCACTTGCCTTGAAGTTGGGAATGACCTCATCGGTACCATCCTCCTAATACACCTTTAGTGTGATTAGGCCTTTCCTAGTCAAAACATCATAGTTTGTGATTCCTGATTGTGCTCTTCTATTAAGCATTTTGTCACAGTATTTGTCATACTGCAACTTAGCTTTGTAATACTTTGTTACCACATCAACACCAAGAAGATCAATCCACTCTTCTTTTCTTATTTCTATTTCATGTTTGGTTGCATCAGCTTTAACAGATTCCTCAGTCCTCTTCTGTTCTTTGATTTGTTCTTCGGTGAAATGAACATGCTCACCACCTTCAGTGACAAAATCAAACTTCTTCATCTTCTTTTTCTTGGAGGACTCAACCATGGAACCATCCAAATTGATTGTATCATCTTTAGAGTCACTTTCAACACCTTCTTCTTCAGCATCCTTTGAAGACATAGTTTCTTTGCCCTTGTCTTTCTTGATTAGTGCCCCCTCAGGTTGAGAGGATCTCTTTAATGGACTTGTGAGAAAAGGAGATTTCAGTTGAGTTGTTGTGGTTGTGATGATTGGTGGAATTATTGATGTTGCAGGTGTTGTTATTGGTACGGATTTATTCAGGTTAGCCTTTTCAGCATCTTTTTCTGCTTTCCTTTGAAACAACTAAGAGATTGTGATATGTTGGGTGTTTTTCTCCCCCTCAGCAGGGTGAGTGCTAGCTTGGCCTACTGAAGGAACACCGTGATCTTTAACTTTCTTTGATGCAGACTCAATAGCCTGAGCAAACTTGTTCAAGGCTTTAGTAATGTTGTTGAGCAAACTTGGAAGAGAATCCAAGGTTTTGATCTTAGCTTGAATAGATGCAACTTATGTTGGTACAGAAAAAAATTCTACTAGAAGTTCCCACTTAAGAGTCTTCAGTTCAGCAACTTGAGTGGTAAGACTTTTAGCAGTTAAAGTAAAAGTCTATAGCTTGTTAGGAATTTCTTTTAAATCCCTAGGCATCTCAATCTTTAGGTCATGAACATGCTTCTTCAATTCTTTGATTTCTCCAGTTAATTCATTGAACTTGGAGGGTATCTCTTTCAGCTTAGTTGGTAATAAGCTAGCAAAATCATGAGAAGATAAAAGCTTGAAGAGTTCAGTTTTAATGGAGTTTACCAAAAGCTGAGAGAGTTGTTCCACATTTGGATATGAAGGTTGAGTCTTAAACCATGCAGCTTTAGTTTCTGTAGCTTCTTTTCCCCTTACCACTTTGGAGTTTAAGGTTTGAAGGACAAGTAACTGAGTGCTCAGTTCTTGTATTTGGACAGTCTTTGGGGATGGAGGAATAGAAGCTAAAGCATCTTTAGTGACTTTAGGTTCTTCAGTCTGAACCTTTTTAGCATGAGCCTCTTCATCACTTTCATCTTGAACTATGATGGGTTCATCATCTTCTGGTGAGTCCATGTCCATGAAATCAGTATCAACATTTTGGACCAGTTTTGATAGATCTTCTAGCTTGATTTCCTTCTTTTCATCACCTGGAGGGATCATGGGAGGTGTTGAACTCATTAGATCCAAAGCTAACCTCTTTTTCAGCATGCTTGGCCTCTTTTTCAGCACGCTTGGCCTCTTTTTCAGCAACAGGTTTAGTGAGGATAATTTTCAACCCTTCACTAGTAGATTTGGTTTTCTCTACAAGAACATATGGGTCAGTACCTGTAATTTTATTATCAATTGAATAGTTTTGGGTTCCTTTATCCATATCTTGTTGTTTAGATATGGAATAATTAGGAGCAGATATTCCATGATCAATTTCAGTTGTGGAATCTACTAAAGCATCACATCCTGATGCAGACTCATAGTGAAAAATGATAGAAGCTAAATAAATAGGTTTATTTATGAGAAATAAATGTTGACATACCACTACTAAGCTAAAGGTTGGCTCCTCCTTCACTAGTGACCCCTAAATATTTTGGGCCACCAACTGCTTGTTGGTCCTCTTTATGTATTTTAGCAACCATAGGTGTAAAAGCTGAAGGCTGGCTTGGGTTTGTGTCCATGGCCAAATTGGACTGAGTTTCCTTTGTTGAATGGCCAGTTTGGGATCCAATGGGTGCTTCAGAAGACCCACCTTTGGTTGCCTGCCTCAATCTTGGACAAAGGGTGATGTTTGGAAGAAGTTGGTTGCTTCCTATGTCTAGATTTAGCTCTAGGCTTTTTGCCTTTGGAATCCTTCTTCCTACTGTAGGATGAGGTATTTGGAGCTTTGTGTTTCACTGGCACATTTGCATTGCAGATGGCCAACATGTGGTCAGTGAAGGGAGGTCCTTCAGGTTGGTTTTTCTTTAGTGCCCAGTTATGAACACTAAAGACTTTAGTGGGATTAAGTGTAGCATTGTAATTTCTATACCCCTTCATTTTGTGTTCTAAAAACAAAGATAAGAACCTAGTGTAAGGAACAACCTTTTCTCTAGTCTTCTTATTCAGCTTAGTGATGATATCTTCCCAAATTAGCTTTGCATAGTAAATTCTAACCCCATTTGCAAGAATATAAAGGATAATGGCATCTTTGTTGGTAATTTGGTCAAATCCTCCAGTTTTACCACCTAAACAATGAATGATCTAAGCCATCAGCAACCTCCACCTAGGAGGAAGAAGACTCTTTTTAAGAGTTCCTTTGGCTTCAACTGCCATCCCATATCCTATTGTAGGAAACCACTGCCTTATAGTCTCTATAGAGGGTGGTGCAACATATTTACTAGAGTGGGGTAGATAATGTGCCCCAATTGCATTCCTAAAGGTATTAACCCCTACTTCTCCAAAAATGCCCCTTGTAGGAGTTGAAAACCAAACCTTTGAGTTATTACGAGCTTTAGCAGTGTACTAGAACTCAGACAAATATTTCTTATATTAGTTAGGAGTTCTAGTGAAAGTTTCCCTAAGACAACATTTAGAGATGAAGTCTAAAACAACTTTAAAATAACATGAGTTTGTGTGTGGAGGATAAAGGAGTGCTACTTCATTGTTGTCATTAAAGATGATGTCATCAATGTTAAACGAGACTTGGGTAGCAGGCTCAAATGGAATGGGGATTTCTAGTTGTTCTTGTTGGGGGGTTTTGTTCTTGGTTTGGTGGTGGTGATTGTTGTTGTGGGTAGGGATGGCAACGGGTCGGGTTTGGTTCGGGTTTTAGTGAACCCGTACCCGCACCCGTTTATAATTTCCAAACCCGTATCCGCCCCAATACCTGATGGGTACCCGGTTAGTATTATCCATCGGCTTTTCGGGTTTACCCGCGGGTTTCGGGTATCCGCAATTGAATATTCGTTGGACATGAACAATGTAAGAAAAACATGATTTCGTTCATGGACAGTGTAAAAAATATGCCTAAGCATGAAGTACGAAAATGATCAAATGATCAATACACAGTTACACTCTCATTACTATTGTAATGATTTCAAGTTAAATAATTATGTATACAAGTTCAATGGATAATTAAATGATTAAATAAATAAACAATTAATGCATTAAAGATAAAATAAAATAGATAAAAGAAGAACCTTGAGACATAAACTCGGAAGATGAAAAAACTAATACGAGAATTGAAGAGTCAGGCGTGACTAATTGTTTGTAATTACCAAGATATGGTTGATAAAAATAACTTTTAGAATACGAGTAGTCAAATATTTTGTACAAGGCTAGGATCCCAAATTGGCCTTATATAAAAATGGC
The DNA here is from genome assembly GCA_026074375.1 of Tanacetum coccineum. Classification (NCBI taxonomy): domain Eukaryota; kingdom Viridiplantae; phylum Streptophyta; class Magnoliopsida; order Asterales; family Asteraceae; genus Tanacetum; species Tanacetum coccineum. The sequence goes on from BQNB010051988.1 coordinate 35,322, forward strand.
AATAAAAGCGGGTACGAATTCGGGTAAACGGGTACGGGTACGGATACGGGTAAACGGGGCGGGTATTACCAGAACCCGCAACCGAACCCGTACCCGAGAAAAAAATATATTTCTACCCGAACCCGTTTCCAAACTCGCCAACCCGTCCCCGAACCTGACCCAACCGGTTTGGGTTTCGGTTTTCCCCATCGGTTTCGGGTGCTTTTGCCATCCTTAGTTATGGGTTTGGTTCTTATTGTGGGATTTGTGATGATGATTCTGCCACTTTTGGTCTTAGGGTTTGAAGGTTTGATTTGTTTTTTATTGTTTGTGTGTGTTTTAATGAGTGATATGTGTTTGTGAAAAGTGAATTATGATTCGATTTGATGGGTTTATATGATTGGTGAAGTTACATTTTTTTTGAAGAATTGATAACTGTCATTTGGTGGTTAAAGATTTGTAGGAAATGTTTTAGGGTTTGTTATTGCATGTGTGCTAAACTTTGCATTTAAAGAAAGTTAGCACAACATGCTTCTGACACCTAGAACAGTGAACAACCGTTTATGTACTGTTAAAGTAGGTGAGAGAAAAAGGTAAGATCATTCAAACATTTGGATATCCTTTTTTAATAAAATTAAATAAATAACTTCTTATATAAGGAATCACTTTAAGAAAAATATATTAATTTTGAAAATCACTTTTGCTTTTTGAAACAGACCTTTTGATTGATGTTTTGAAAAACTAAACTAGGTTCACGTTTGGTTTTTTTTATGCTGAATTGATGAGAATCTTTATCAACTTCAAAGCTCCAGCAAAGACAACAAAACCACGCATGCTCATGCAAATCTATGAATGAGACATATATGATTGCTCAGTTACTTCACTCGAGAAAGCTGAAGAGTTAGATCAAAATTTTTGGTGTAATCTTTATCAACATTAATGCTCAAACGAAGGCGACAAAACCACACATGCTCATGCAAATCCATGAATGAGACATATATGATTGCTCATTTACTTCACTCGAGAAAAATGAAGATAAAGAACTGGCTATAAAAACTGAACTGAAGGAAGTAAATTCGTTTTGTTCAGTTCTTGATGTTCACCAATACTAATGCTTCAAAAAAGGTGACAAAACCACATGTGCTCAATCAAATCCATGAGTGAGACACAAGTGATTGCTTAGTTACTTAACTCAAGCAAGCTAAAGGTTAATAAGCAAGAAGCTGAACTGACACTTAACAAGTAAAGTTAGTTCAGTTTAGGTTGAAAAGCTGAACCCCTTCAGTCTTCATCTGAAGAAACATTTGAGGGTTCAGGTTTTGAGCCATTGATGTTCAGCATACCTAGTTCACAAATCAATCTTTTAAAAGTTGGTTCATCTAGGGGCTTGGTGAAGATATCAGCAAGTTGATATTGAGTGGGAATGAAATGTAATTCAATGTCCCTTTTTAGAATATGATCTCTGATAAAGTGATATCTGATATCAATATGCTTTGTTCTTGAGTACAAAACTGGGTTGTTTGAAATTGCAATAGCACTTGTGTTATCACAAAATATAGGTACCTTGTCATATATTATGTCATAGTCAGTGAGTTGACTTTTCATACATAGTATATTGGCACAACATCCAACAGCAGCTACATATTCAACTTCAACTGAAGACATGGCTACAAATTGTTGCTTCTTAGCACTCTAGCACACAAGTTTGCCTCCTAGCAACTGACAAGCACCTGAAGTGCTTTTCCTGTCCATGTTGCATCCAGCGTAGTCAAAGTCTGAGTATCCTTTTAGGTCAAAACCCGAACAGTTAGGATACCAAAGACCAAGACTAGGAGTACCTTTTAGGTATCTAAAAATTCTTTTTACAGCAATAAGGTGGGATTCCTTAGGATTTAATTGATATCTTACATAGAGACAAGTAGAGAATTGAATGTCATGTCTGCTAGCAGTTATGTACATAAGTGATCCAATTATACCTCTATACTAAGTCTTATTGAAAGGTTTGCTATTGAGATAAGGTCCTAAGTTATTAGGGAGTACCATTGGAGTTTTCTCTGATAAACCATTTATGTCATACTTCTTTAGCAGATCCTTGCCATATTTTTCTTGGTTGATTGAAATGCCTCTTTCAGATTGTTTAATCTGAAATCTAAGGAAATAGGTGAGGACACCTATCATGCTTATTTCATATATTTGAGTCATCAGTTTAGCAAATTGATTGCACAATTTTATGCTGGTTGACCTAAAAATAACATAGAGTTGAACCAAAATCACATCAGTTTGGGTTTTGTAGACAAACAGTGTGTTGTCCATCTTTCCTATCACAAACTTGTGTTCAGTTAGAAAGGCTGAGAGAGTTTCATACCATGCTCTTGGAGCTTGTTTGAGTCCATAAAGGGCTTTATCCAATTTACAAATATGGTTGGGGAACTCACTGCTCTCAAAACCTGGAGGTTGTTTAACATAAACTTCTTCTTTTAGTTTTCCATTTAGGAAAGCACTTTTCGCATCCATTTGATAGACAATGAAGTTCATGTAGGTGGAAAAGGCAAGAAAGATCCTAATTGCTTCAAGTATTGCAACTAGAGCAATGGTTTCATCATAATCAATGCTTTTTTGTTGATTGTAGCCTAGAGTTACAAGCCTTACCTTGTTTTTTATTACAATGCCAATTTCATCCCTTTTATTTTTAAATACCCATTTAGAGCCAATTATGGTTTTACCATAAGGTGCAAGAACCAGTGTCTAGACTTTGTTTCTGGCAAATTGATTTAGTTTCTCTTGCATGGCATTAACCCATCCACGATGTTTAAGTGCTTCAAAGACCTTTTTAGGTTCTTTTTTAGATAGAAAATCTACAAATAGACATTCATGAGCTGAAGCAGTACTAAGTTCCTTAGCCATGTCCCTAGTAAGCATTCCAGCTCCTAGATTACCTATTATATTCACCAGCTCAATATGTTTGTCCTGAGAACATTTATCTTGTGGATTTAGAGAGGCCATAGATGGGATAGATAAAGAGGGATTAGTTAGGATTGGATTTGTATTTAAAACTGAAGCATCCTCAGTTGGAAAGGATAGTGGTTTAGAGATCTGAACATTTTTAGTATTTGGGAGGTTTTCAATGATAGGTTTATCATTGTTATGATTTGAGTGCTCAGGTTGATCATCATTTAAGATTCCACCAGTTTGAGCAGAATGATCATTTTGATCAAGTAAAGCATCAATTTCCAAGGACAACTGTTTCAGGTTCTTCATAGGGTTCTATGAAAGATAGATCATTTGTTGTTTACTTGATACCTTTGAGAAGGTTCATAGGGATGAAGATACTCATCAGGTGGGTATATTTCAGATTCAGCAATGGTGATGTTGTCAACTGAAGGTTTTGTGAATTTGATAGCATCATCGCTTTCATCAAATGTGATGTGGTATATTTCTTCAGTTTGTTATCTTCTTGTATTAAAGACCCTGAAGGATTTAGACACAAGTGAGTATCCAAAGAAATAACCATCATCAACTTTTTCATCAAACCTTCCTAAGTGATCTTTATGACTGTGGATGAAAACTGGACATCCAAAGACATGAAGAAAGTCAATATTTGGAAGTCTTCCACGAAAGATTTTATAGGGAGTTTTGATATGTCTTTTGTAACATTTTATATTTTCAGGTCATTTATGACTTCAATTATTCAATTATTTATTTTTAGGCTTTTGCGCGTTTACTTTTAATTTTTACCGTTAAGCTAAATCGCGTAAACTAAAAATGAGCATTTAACGTAAACGAGCATCAAACAATTAAATGTTTACGTCAAGTAAGTGTTATAAAGTTATTATAATGATAATTTATAACTTTAAGAATTTTATTTTCATTGGGTACGTAAAACGTTTACGTAACGTAATAAAACTATAGATTTTGCATGCATGGCAACCCATAAGCTCATTTAAACTTCAACAAGTAACAACTTATACCCCTAATACCCAAAAAGTATCTCAAGTACTCCCTCTCCTCACTTGAAAAACGAAATCATGCAATACATACACATATGGGTTGGAATTAAATCACACTACTTCCACTAACACAATTAAACAATGTTATTTGTTAACCACTGGACCAAACCACCAAAATTTCCATCTTTTTGTTCCTTCCTTTTTGCTCCAAGCACACGTACAAATCACAAGGCACCCAAATATGCATTGTTCCATCCATGTTGCTAAAGTACCACACAAGTTCTTTATCCTAATTATATTATACTAACCTAGTATAGTACTTGATCAATAAACAACTCTTTTGCCTCTCCTTACTTCCAAAACTCACGACAAGGATTTGTTTCCAAAACCAATTCATAACTCTCCACTTAAATCACTTTTGCTTAAACAAGTGTATTCATTAACCAACAAATAAACTCTAATGCATTAACCATAGGATTCTAGGTTCCATCTTGTCCCTTCTTTTCACTACTACACGGCAAGCCACAAGAATCAAACTACAAGAGCATGCCTTGTAAGATCACATCCTAGCATGTCCCCTATAGTTATTTTAAATTAAACACCGTGCTTACTTGGTTCATAAAAGGGTAAACACTTCATTCCATCTCATTGTCACCAAGTAAAAACACACAATCTCTCTTAAAAGCCATCCCATATCCACGGCTCAACATCCTCACTCAAAACAATTGATTTTTAAAGTCATACAAGTATACTAGGCTTAATACATATCATACCTAAGGTGTTTAAAAGAGTCTTGGATGCTTGGTTAATTGTTACAAGAGTTTATTCAAAGGAAAGAAAGTTAGGGTTTCTTGTTACATTTTTGAATTTGGGTTTAGCTCAAAAGGGTTTGATCTTGTTCATCACTTATCAAGCACTCATCTAAGGTTACCTAAAACTCTAATCTCTTCAATACTTTCATTCATGTATTATATAATTATGTGTAGTTAAGTCACCACCTAGGAAACTTTACAAATTTATAAAATGTGTTTTCATGTTGGATCATGGTTCGAACCATATGGATATATGTTGATATAATGTTAAAAATCATGCCATAATGAAGAAACACATCTTACAAAAGTATTAGGTAATTTACAAAATGAGTAAATGAATTAATGATGAAAGATTTATTTATTAAGATTATAAATAAATAAATACGTTGGACTAATTTCTTGGACAATATGAACACAATATGATAAAAATCATGTAAAGGACCTAAGTTATACACAAGAGATGTAATTTATTAATTAAGAAGACTTGTAGTAATTTTATAAAGTTTAAAGTGTATAAAACAAATTAATTAAACTTTATATGCTACTATTCATTCGAACTAATTGAAACTTTATTTTATGTTTTATAAAAATAATACATCTCATAAGGATCGTAAGCATATAAGAAACTTGAAAATCTGATAAATA